>JABTXL010003002.1:64486-103417 GCA_025134845.1 Neodon shergylaensis
GCCCCCTGCCGCACCACCTGCAGGACCTCCCCCTGCAACACCTGCTGCTGAGCTCCTGGCATCCTCACCAAGGATACGCCATCACCTACACACCTCTTTGGGCTTTTAATCAAATTGAAAGAAAATATGTTTCCCCCCAAAGGTGACAACAATTTAACAGCCTGCAACTTGGATCCAATGTGAAATAAGAACATTGTTATCCCTGTTTTAAGCCAAATTTGCAGACATCTGTATCAGCAGACATCATCACGGATGGTAAATGCCCTTCAGAGATCCCCAGAATGGGCTGGACAAGCCCATCTTAAGCCCTCCCATGTGATTCAGGCAATTCAAATCCTCACCAATGCCTTTGTCATGTGCTGCTCACTCTTTCAATAAAATGATTTTCCTGGCATAGCAAATGCCACACTCCTGATTCGTTCATTGATCTATGTCATTAAGGTACACCAATGAACAGGAGTCTAGGCTGCACAAGGAAACCAAAGTTCTGTCATGTCTTTCAAATATTTGTTCATCTCCTTCTGTCAAGTGCTTAGCTCTGTTTCCATTTCTAATCATCATCTCAGTCTCTCCAGCAGACATGTCTGAAACCTCATACCACAAGGATGCACATGTGCACATCCACTTGTGTGAAATCAGGCAACATCAGGTACCCCAGCGTGATTCTGGAGCATCCTGAGCTAGCTCGCTCCCCATAAAGCATTGAGATGATCTAGTCCCTGCTCTTGAGGAAGAGATGGCCATTTATTGACCTAGGCTGTAGAGATGGGGCTCAATGTTTAGTACAAGGCTGGTTGGTGCTCAGCTTCCACTTGTTAAATGAAGTTAAGCTGCAAAGGCATTATCTTTACAGGAATCGAAAAGAAAACCATCATACGTAATTTAGCTTCTCTAACTTAGTTTCTATTATAATTTGCTTCAAGCTGCTGTGATAAACACCATGACCAAAAGCAACTTGGAGAAGAAAGGGTTTGTTTCGTTTCACAGGTTACAGTCACCACCAAGAGGAGCTGTAGCAGGTGCTCCAGGCGTGAACTGAAGCAGAGACGGTGGAGAAATACTGCTTACTGGCTAGCTTCCTCTGGCTTCTGCAGCTGCCACCTACCTAGGGAGGACACTGGATAATGGGAAATTTAGCAGTTCTCAACATAGATGGATGCTCAATGCCATTATTAGCACCAGTTATAGTATGTCTTAAAATAACAACAAACAAACAAATGAAAACGTGCTCACTGGTTCAGATCAAGTCATTGGGGGTCAGAGAGAATTCGGGGGAAGATTTTACTCACATGTTTCAATATTTTTTTCTGAGATACTTCACAGCCACTGGAGAAATGTATTTTCTAATTAGTGCCAGTATACCTTGGGTCAGATTACTATGGTCTCAGAATGAAAAGAAATCTTTAAAACTTATTACAGTTTTATTTATTTATTCAATAAATTATTTTACATTACAACCATAGATTCCCCTTCCTCCCCTCCCTTATTCCCTCCTCCCACCTCTTTCCTGACCCCTCCCCCATAGACCCCTCCTCTGTTTCTGTTCAGAAAGTGGCAGGTCTCCCAAGAGTATCAACAAAGCATGGCATATTCAGTTGTGGTAAGACTAAGCACCTCCCCTTGTATTAAGGCTGGGTAAGGCCAAGGCGATCTAATATGAAGAATAGGTTATCAAGAGCGAGTCAAAGAGTTAGAGACAGCCCCTACTCCCACTGTTAGGAGTCCCACAAGTAGACTAAAGTATACAGCTATCACATATATGTAGAGGACCTTGGTTGGTCCCATGCAGGCTCCCCTGGTTGTTGATCCAGACTCTGTGAGTTTCTATGAGCCAGGTTAGTTGTTTATGTCGGGGGAGGGGGGTTGTGATGTCCTTGACCCCTATGGCTCCTACAATCCGTCCTCCCTCTCTTCAGCAGGATTCCCTGTTTGGCTTTGGGTCTGCATCTGTTTCCATCAGTTACTGGATGAAGGTTCTCTGATGACCATTGCGATAGTCACTGATCTGATCATAGGGAATAGCTAGTTCAGGCTAAGAATCTATTATTTCTCAGAAGTCTCGGTTTCAAAACCAATAGAAATGAGCTCTAGGACTTGTGAGGAGAGTTTAGTAACAAGAGAAAGGAGCAGTGGGTAATATGTGTATCTGAAAGTCTCTCGTGCTTACCCATTCAAGGGGCTTTAAAACCTAAAAGCAAGGAGAGATTCCAAAATATTGGTTTAAACTTCCTGACTTTAGGCAAGAAACTTAAGAGAGATTAGATGGATATATGATATATTGTTTACATATAACTCTATGTGATATATATATATATATATATATATATATATATATATATATAAATTCAAAATTTCCACCTGTCCTCTGGCCATTGCTTTTCTGTATTTTCCAATTTGATGATTTTCTCTTTTGGTTACTCATATCTTTCTCTCTGTCTTCTGTGTTTGTGTGGATATTTTAATAAAATGGTCCATGAAAAACTCCAGATACTAAAGACTCCATTTCACAGATGAGGACACTGGGGCTATGGAGATGTCATCTGCCCTGAGATAAAACTTCCCTTTTCCCTCAACCCGCCTCATCCTCATCCCTGGCTCCTATGAGCGTATTTTTAAGATTTCTACCAAGAAAGAATTCCCTACGGGAAACATTTATTTTTCAGAATGTTAGACATCTCCTGACATCTAGAAACCCTCTAACTAGTTCCTAACAGAACATAATCATAAAACTATGAGGATGAGGACGTGGCCTACTGCACCGACAGTCACCGTCACTATGTTCTCTTCCAGTCCGACCACAAAAATCTCACATTAATTATCATTATGCTTAAAATGCACATGCTCCCAGTGGTGATTATGCTTCCAGAATGCTTGGAATGGGAATAAGATGACTTTAAAGTTCATGTCATGAAGTCAGGGAAACTCCCCTTTCAATGAGCCTGTCTCTGAATGTGTGTCAGCAAGACCTCCCACCCAGCAGAGCAGCAAAGGAAAGCAAGATCACCGGTGATGGGATCCGATGGGTGGCGGCATTCTGGTAACACTGCAGGATATGGTATCTAGATAGATGGAGCAGGGTGTTTACAAAAGCACTGACATCACCATGGGCTGTCAATCGGACAGAAGACCCCTCTTCTGCAGGAAGCGACATGATGAATATACAGGACAGTGTCGTGTCTTTGTATCTCCTACCCGAAATTTGGGATCTTCTATTGGCTACTTCTTGCTGTGACAATATTCCTGACGATGGCAATTTAAGGAGGGAAGGGTTTATTCTGGCGCACAATTCCAGGTCACAGCACATTGTCGTGGGGAAGTCAAGGTGACAGGAAGTTGAAGCAGCTGGGCATATTGCATCTGTAGTCAAGAGCAGAGAACAACGAGTCAGCGCATGCAGGGTGGGGCTTGGCACATTCTGTACTGTTCATTCACTCCAGGGTCCGCTCTATAAAATGGTGTTATCCACCTTCCAGGTCACTCTTCCCATCTCAGTCAACCCAACAGAGAAAACAGCTCAGAGGCGCAGCCACAGGCTGACCTAGTCTAGACAACTCGCCATTGCCACTCCTTCCCAATTGACTCTACAGCGTGACTAGTTGATATTCAAAGCTAACGATCACACATATTCGAGGCAAATCCGATCCCAAAGTCCTCAGTAATTCTTGCCCAGTGTTGTCCGGTGCTGGTGTTCACCTGCATCCCTACCCTTCCTTCACTGTCTATTTCCCCTCGTGGAGGTGATGAAGCACAGACCTCTTTACCCAGTCACCAGCTCACTAAGTCTCCTATTGTGGAAAAATCCCATCTCATATTTTATAAGCAGTCAAAATTCTCAGCCAACAAGCCACAGTACTGACTACAGAAAGATGATTGATTCCTTCACACATCTTTTAATAGATTTTACTTATTTTTCTTATTTTGTGCGTGAGTGCACACGCATGCATGTCTGTGGGTGCAGGGGTGTTCTGGTGTATATGTGGAGGTCAGAAGACAGGTTGTAGGAATCTGTTTTCTCTTTCCACTATGTGGATCCTGGGGGATTGAACTCGGGCTGTCAGGCTTGGCGACAAGAGTGTTTGCCCAGGGAGCCATCTTGCCAGCCCTACAGCAGATTTTAAAGAATTTAACAAGCAGTGTTTATATCATACTTAGAAAGCAAGAAATATAGCAATCATAGATTTAAGACAGGCATGAATAAAATCACTTGGTTTAATCTTATTGACCTTTAAAAGGTTCTTCATCTTTAATTGCTTTTAGTTTTATCTTGTTTCCCTACAAATTGTGACGACAAAATGTGATAAGAAATTTCGGGCCTTAGTTTTCCCTCTCCACCCCCTAATCACCATGTTCACATAGTAAGTGTCTCATGAGAGGCTGTGAGTTATAGGGCAATTTCAGGTTCCTTTCTTAAAAGCCATGCTGATGCTTTGGGGATTACCCCTCCACAAGCAAGGCAATGGTCTATTTTTCAGATGCCTTGGGCCATATTTTCCATAACAGAAGAGACACACAGCTACTTTTATAGGCCATCTTGGCTCTTCAGGAATTGTTACTTTGTCTGAATGCCAATCAGACACCAGGCTTGTGACTCATGTGCATCGTAGCCTCACACCTCGTCAGAGACTGTGAACATGGGGAAAGTGACATCAGAGTGTGCCCTTCAGACTTTCAGTTGTCACATGACCCAGCCTGGGAGGATTGACTGGCAGGTGAGTAATTTCTCTGTGATACAAACTATCAGGTATTCATTCCAAGGGAAGGAGTAGAGGGGTGGAAAGAAAAGCATCCTTACAGATAATGGAATTGTTGCCTGGCAACTGAATTCAGGCTTCTCTTTTCATTGGGTAACCACAAGTTCAGGAAATGGCCTGTGTCCTTAGGATCCTCAGCACTGGCCAGGTATATAAAGGGACCCGACCCAGAAGACACATCACACCTGAGAACACCCAACTGCTCTCCACTCCTCAACCCTACTTCAGCCCAGACACCCACCATGACCTGCTGTGGCTCCTTCTCCTCCCAGAGCTGTGGAGGCTGCTGCCAGCCCTGCTGCTGCCGCGACCCCTGCTGCTGCCGCCCAGTGTCCTGCCAGACCACAGTGTGCCGCCCTGTGACCTGCGTGCCCCACTTCACCAGGCCCATCTGTGAGCCCTGCCGCCGCCCCATCTGCTGTGACCCCTGCAGCCTGCAGCAGGGCTGCTGCCGCCCCATCACCTGCTGCCCCACCTCCTGCACAGCTGTGGTCTGCAGACCCTGCTGCTGGGCCTCCACCTGCTGCCAGCCCATCTCTGTGCAGGCTCCCTGCTGCAGGCCCCCCTGCTGCCAGCCTGCCCCCTGCCGCACCACCTGCAGGACCTCCCCCTGCAACACCTGCTGTTAAGCCATCGAATACATAACTTTGCAGATGAACAAAACTCTCCCTATTCCTGCTGGAGCAGACAAGAGGCGTCACCTTTGCAACCCACTTGTTCTTCCACAACTATCAAATTTCCCACATACATGCAGCTGGACATCTGCATGCCTCTAGACCTATCCTAGCTTCCAGCAGCTTAATTCGTAGCTTCAAAAACATCTCTAAACAAAGATGAAGTTTTTTTAACAAAGCTTGATTCCATTGAGTTCCTGTGATTTTTTATTTCAGGGTTCAGAATGAATATATTTTCAGCATGATAGTTTTAGCCTGATTTTGCATGATAAAAAAATAAAATTTTATTCCTGGTGAAGCACATATGCTTTTTGTATTCTTTCTTGATATTCATTACCTCATTTGCAGTATAAATTGTAGTGTTCAGAGTGAGAAGAATCTAGGGCAAATGTTTCTAAAGGATGCACTTTGAACTCTCCCCACCAGAGCTTCTGTGGTGCATCATCTGTGATTGTAAAAAGAATTCAAATGTTTCAGATAATTTGGCTGATGGGCTTTCATATTTAAAGACAGAGACTTTTGTGGTGATGGAACAGAAGTACTGAGGCAGAGCTTTGTGAATTTGACTCATGAGTGGTCCATTAATATTTTCGCATATACACACAAGAAAAGGAAGAAAACCCAAGCTGCAGCTCCATTTGCTTCCCAACATAGGAAGCTATGCAATGATCATATTAGCTAGAACCCAGGAACATCCTCACCACTGAATTCCTTTGAGTTTACTGGATCAGCCACTCCCTCGTCTCCGGAGCCAGGACCACTATGGCAGTTAGATTGCCAATGCAGATGCTGATGAGAAGGCCAAAAATAAAGCCTTGGTTAGATAGAACCCCACACACAGTCACTGAAACAGTGCCACTGTGGGTGACATGATACTCACATTAATCCTTGTGGGATGGCTTCACTGCTGTTACATATCTGTCAGGACTGTCAGGAAAACTAACTATTGTTTTATGCCCATTCGTTTGTTCATTTTGGTTTTGTTTTATTTATTGCTTTTTTTCTTGAATAAAGCCCTCTACCACAAAAGTCATTATAGAGAAAGGACAGACACAAACGAATTACAAAACAAGGGCTAAACATCGTGCTATAAACTGTTTGAGTCTCTGGAATCTAATCTAAATGAGTCTTTTGAATGTGAAGGGGAGGAACTGGACTGGTTTTGTTCAAGATTGGGCTCTGATTCATCGGCAGAATATTTGGCATATAGAATAGAATAGATTTAATTGTATTGAGAATAAATAAGCACCAAGGAGGTGAGAAGGGAAGACATCATATTCCCAGCCCCGCTCACCTCATTTTTTAGATGTGTATTTTCAATAACACTAAACAGATTCGTCGCACGCTGTCTCAACAGGAAGCCGTGTGCACAGGGTGTTCTGTGGCTAGGAACCGTTAGGGACTGTCTGATAGCGATACGTCTTTCGTATGCGTACAGTGACAATTGTTTCTCATCAGACCTTCAGTTAACAAATCCCACTTCTTTGCTTTGCCTCTGCAATGCTGCGGATGGAGCCTTAGGAACACTAAGAAAGCGATCTGCCACTGAGCTGTATCTCTCTCCCTCTGTGAGTCAAATTTCTCTCTGTGTCTCTTTGTTCCCCACTTAAAAAGAAAATAATCTCTAGCTACCTCTGCTTTGCTGCCCTCACCATTTTCCTTCTCAGACTTCTAGAAACATTCTTTGATCGTACTGCATTTTCTCAGATAGATAACATTTTGTTTTCTTCCAAGCACATTGTTCTTGTTGACACGTGTTAGTTTCCATGGTAACCCTTTGCCCTGGTCAGCTATAGTGGCTGCTATAGAGCTAGGTAACCTTATATGGAGCTAGGCAAGCAAGTGGCCCAATGAATGAGAAGGAGTGAGTGGGAACCTTCGGCCACAGATCTAGAACAAAAGTCATTGTATAGAAAGGCCAGACACAAGGGCTATACAACTGTGATATCACTTTTCTATAAGGTCGGAGAGTTTGAAGCAATTGAACACCACAGGTGATTCTGTTGGTGGGAATGAACTTCATGAAGCCTAATACACAGGGAGGTATTTGCAATACTAGATACAGACAAGATAGGACCAAAGCCCATGTGTCTTGGACCTATCTAGCACTGTTACACTGGGAAATGGAAGCCTCCCTGGATGGGTCCAGGTTCTTCGACTTCCTCACATTTGGGGTGGCTTTGTTCAGAGTGTCCCATGACTATTTAATTCTGCTCAATTTCTTTGGAGGCAAATTTGGAAAATTTTTAGAATTCCTAAATTACGTGGGACTCAGTTCTTCCAGTTCTTGGAGATATTTGGTAAGAGACAGAATGCGTGCAGACGGCTCTAAAATGTCACATATAACAATTGTAAAAGTAAATACACCATTAAAAAATTCCTAAACAAAGCAAATATTCCATAATTGGCTGGTCGTGTAGGCCTCATCATTCATTCTGCAGCTCATTGGACTCATAATCAATACTATGACACATATTTGGGGACTGAGTATTGGTTGCCACATCTACAAATACATGGCATTGAGAAAGTAACTTACTTAGTCTGGTACAGGGAAATTGAAAGATATGATAATCCCTACCATGTATGAGTTTATTAAGAATAAATTGATACATTTATTTAATTAAGCATAATGTTTGAAACAGTTGGAATTCAGTGGTACTAAGTAAAGACAGAAAGCAATAGAATTCCCCTTGACACAGAAAGGTGAAGACCCTGAAATCAGCAAATGTGTACCTAAGGCAAAAGCCACTGGAGATGCAGGCCTATTAGGATGTGTTCCTGGAATTCCTGAAAGAGATGGAAAATTCCTTTCTTATTAACGTATTTTGACATACTTGTACAGCATTCTTGCCTTGTTTCGTCGTGAGCAGTGGAAAAGGAACTGCACAATGATTTGTTGAATTCACTGCCACTGTTAGCAACTAACCCCAACGGCATGGCTGCTCTGTTACCACCAAAACACCAACTGGCAAAAGCATCACCAAACTATGAGGATAATTGGCGACTTTGAAGTTAGGGCTATTAAGTTCATATTTGAGCCATAAATAGCAAAATATAATGAGTTGGCATTAAATCAGGGACACGGATAATCTTTTACAAGGACCTGAGCACCTAAAACATGTCAAGAGAACTTACTAACCCACCAATGACATTACAGAAGAAATAAACCAAAACAAGGAAATATCCTCATGTCCTTAGGATCCTCAGCACTGGCCAGGTATATAAAGGGACCCGACCCAGAAGACACATCACACCTGAGAACACCCAACTGCTCTACACTCCTCAACCCTACTCCAGCCCAGACACCCACCATGTCCTGCTGTGGTTCCTTCTCTTCCCAGAGCTGTGGAGGCTGCTGCCAGCCCTGTTGCTGCCGCGACCCCTGCTGCTGCCGCCCAGTGTCCTGCCAGACCACAGTGTGCCGCCCTGTGACCTGCGTGCCCCACTTCACCAGGCCCATCTGTGAGCCCTGCCGCCGCCCCATCTGCTGTGACCCCTGCAGCCTGCAGCAGGGCTGCTGCCGCCCCATCACCTGCTGCCCCACCTCCTGCACAGCTGTGGTCTGCAGACCCTGCTGCTGGGCCTCCACCTGCTGCCAGCCCATCTCTGTGCAGGCTCCCTGCTGCAGGCCCCCCTGCTGCCAGCCTGCCCCCTGCCGCACCACCTGCAGGACCTCCCCCTGCAACACCTGCTGCTGAGCCCAATTAACCTTAACATTAAAGACCCCAGGAGATGACCAGATTCATGCTGCCGCCACTCAGAACGTCATTTTTTAAAAATTGCTTTTCCCTGACAAGTATGTTCTTGAAGTTGATTCAACCCATTCGTAGAAGATGCCTTTTGGGACCCTCTTCTGATAAGGAACACTGCACCCTCTTTGAACTGTGATCTAATACTTACGTCATTCTGTCTGTTTTCTAATAAACTCAACATTCTCAGCACAGAAATTATGGGTTTTGCGATCATTTCCTTTGGTCTATTGTCTCAATTACCAGAGACTCGTTTTCAATACAAGATAGAGAATAATCTTAAATTGTGCTGAGAAAAGACTAAAGTCTGAGTTGTTCTCTTGGAACATTGTAAGTGTCATTTGGGTTAGATCAGAATGGTGGAGGTTAGTCCCCACCTGTTCATCACATAATGCAAATTTCACCCTCACCAGCCTGTTAGGAAGCTGTGTCCAGGGGACATCTGAATACCCAGGCTGATGACTTATCTCTTGTCTCTTGAGTGGACAGCTGTTGGGTTATCATGAAAGTCTGCAAAGCAGAGATGAGAGAAACCCCAGGCTGCATCTGGTGAATCATTAGACAAAATAAGGTTGATGGGTGTGGAATAAGTTGGCTATTTATAGGGATAAATGTAATTATAATTACAGATGTTAACAAATTATCCCCAGGGGACAGACAATTCCCAAACTTCAACCTTGAAGTCAACACTTAACCTAGGCATGGTAGAAGCCTATTCTCTCTGCCTAAGTCACTGTGTCTCTTTTTTGTTGTTGCCAGTGTGACTGTTGCTTTCAGTAAGCAATCTCCTTCTAATGTGCTTCTATGTGACATTTAGAATGTTAGTGTCAGTGCCAGCTCTTATGGATATTAAGTTTTCAGCAACCTTCCAAGGCTGCTTACCTTTGTGCTCAGAAATGGCATGTTATTGATATTTTTCAAGCAGATCGATCACTGTCAATTGGAATGTCTTTATTGTACATCTGCTATAAACAAGGCCCTGAGTCCACCACCCAGAGTAAAACAAGGGACTGTGCTTGGAAGCGCATATACTGTGCATAGGGCGATGATACACAAATAAATTAACTGTCAAACTGCATACCACAAGTAGCATAAATATAAAGAATTAACAAAACCACCTGGGCAGGGTTGTTCAGGCTCATGATCCCAGAGCTTGGGATGTCAAGGCAGAAAGATCACCACAACTTTGAGGATAGTCTGGGCTATATATCAAAATCCTGACTGGTGTAGGGTGGGGGGAGAAACCAGGCATGGTGGTACACAGCCGTAGTCCCAGCACTATGGAAATGGACACAGAACCATCAGGGGTTCGAAGTCAATGTTGGCTACAGAGTTTGAGATCTGCCTGGGTTATATGAAACCCTGAGACCCTGTCATTCTTCCACTGCTGCTCAAAGGGACAAAAGCAAGTGTGTGTGTATATGTGTGTGTGTGTGTGTGTTGTTGGGTGGGGGACTGGGGAGAGAGCAGTAACAAATGATTTAAATAAATAAAGATGATAAACCTACTATGAAATACTACATGACTGTCCATAACATATTCATATTATAAAGTAAGTTTTAATATATGAAGCCTCTTTGTGAGAAAAAAAATTCTTAAATAAACTATATCTGTTTGTGCCAAAGTTGTAATATTATACAAAATCTACTCATAGTTGATGATAGAATTCAGTTTCTTCTTTAGATTTTCTTAATTATATTATTTTTAAGTAAGCATTTGCTTCTACTATGAAATACAGTATGTAAAAGCCATTATGGGGATAAAGGAGAATAGAGAATAGAATTTATATGTTATGACATCAAGAGAGGGAACTATTTAAATGGGAGAGGAAAGATTGTAGTTAGAGCAAAGCATATAATAAATAAAATACAATGATATATATGAAAATTCCACAATGGGCCCCATTTCCTTGTGTGCTGACTAAAAAAGTTAAGTTTTTAAAGAAACTGTTACTGTTTTAGAGAAAACACTTAAGTCCCCTTTTCAATATGTCCTGATTTCAAAACTTACCTTTTTATCAAAGTCTAATTGAATCTGAAGCAGTGCTTTGTATTGTTAAAGAAGGCAGGGGTAGCACTTGATATGGTGGGGTTCTCTGATATTTTAAAAATGTAACCAAATTATAAAACATTGAATTTATCTTTTAACACTTGGAGATCATCTCAATTGTATAAACTATCTGCATTAATATGCTCCAAATTAATAATTTTGTACATTGTTAGCTATTCGTGTTATACGTATGCACTATTGTTCTTATCCACCTGTGTGGATAATCAGGAATTTGAGAGCAAAAGAAAAAATTTCCCACACATAATGTGTTCACAATGCTGATGCTGACCGGTAGTGTTAAATGAGGTCCTATGATTTGCCCACCACCAGTAGGAAACTTTCTAACTTCTTAACTTCTTTTTAAACATGTTTTAAAGACTTTGTCTTAGGACCCCAGTCTGTTGCTGGGCTGGGGGTTACAGTAACACATACCATGCACAGTTCTCCCACATACGTGTCCTGTTCACTCAGCAGTAGTCTGATTCCCCTGAACAAAGACCTAGAAAGAGTGCTGCATCTTCCTTACAGGTGCTTTCATGTTGTTTTATGATATTAAGAAAATCCATCTCAAAATATTTGTCGTATTTGATGTGTACACTGTGGTGGCTGAGCAGAGAACTGGCCCATATCAAACATGTTAACTTCGTTCTAAGTTCAAATTTTAAAGTCTATTATTTATCAAGTAATATAACCTGTGTGTGTGTGCACGTTTATGAGGGGTGTGAACATGTGTGTGCACAGGCACCTTTGTGTCCATGCATGTACAGGCCTGAAAGCAACCTTGAATGTCACTTCTTTTGTGGGGGGAGGGGAGTCACTTCTTTGGTGTGATTTAGCACTGGTTAAGGTAGCCTGGCTGGCCAGGTAACCCAGGGGATCTGTCTGTCTCTTCCTCCCTGGAACAGGATTATGATCATATACCACTACACCTTCCTTTTAAAAACACGAATTCTGAGAATTTAATCGAGGTCCTGATGTTGACAAAATGAAGCACTTTACCCATTGATTAATCTCCCTTCCCAATAATATAATCTTTGAAAATACCTTTTTTTTTAGATAGTGTCTCACTTGACAGTTCAGACTCTCCTCAGACTAGAAACACTCGTGCTTCAGCATCCTGAGTACGTGGATTACAAGCCAGCAAAGCGAGCTAAAATATGTTTATTAATTGGGTGTGGGATTTCCCTCTGTATGTTGTGATTACCATTAATGAAGAAAATGCTTTGGACTTATAGCAGGGCAGAAGTTAGGTAGGCAGGAAAAACTAAGCTGAATGCTGGGAGGAAGAAGGGCAGAGTCAGAAAGAAGCCATGGAACTGCTGGAGATAGACGCTGGGAACTTTACCAGTAAGCCACAGTCACGTGGCAATAAGCAGATTAATAAGAATGGGTTAAATTAATATGTTAGCCAATAAGAAGCTAGAGTTAATGGGACAAGCAGTGATTTAATTAATACAGTTTCTGTGTGAGTATTTGGGGGCTGAACAGCCGGGCAGCTGGGAATCAACAAGCAGCACCCTCCAACATTCATCTAACAAAAATAAGACACTAAGTGTGGCTCTGCTTAGTCCATGGACAAGAATGAGCTCATTTAATCCTCATGACAATTCAGATTGTCAATTATATGACCCAAGGACACAAAGCCAGTGAGTGGCAGAGCCTCATGTGAGTATTGAGTGTTACAGGATAAGTGGGTTCAGAAAACAGCAACTGTTCTGATGCCAGTACCAGAGCAAGCAGTTGAGTCCTCACAGCCCTGTGTCATGGATAATGGGAACAGGAGCCAAATGTCCTCTGTCTAATAATGAGGATAGGCTAGGGAGCTAGGATAAGTATGCTACAGTAAACAAGCATCTGAAGAGTTTACTGGGCTATTCTCAGACTCTATCCTTGTGGGTCTTTATATAAGAGTCAGAAAAAATTCCTATGGGACAACTAATGAGGAGTATATGTACCAGATTTCGTCTTGCTAAGTTGGTACTTTGTGTCTTTGGAGGAGATTCCCATTGCAAAAGGAAAAACATTAACAATGAGATTCCACAGCAACATGAAATCTGATTATCAATATGCACCAAATATTTAACTGTTCATTTATGTTACTGATTTGAAAAGGAGGAGGAGGAAAGAGGAGAAGAAGGAGGAGGGAGGAGGAGAAGAAGACGAGGAAGAAGAAGACACGTCATGTCTATGAGCAAAAAAAGAACCTGAAACACATGGAGTATTGTTATCCATGAGCCGTTTCTGCATCTCTCTATCTCCCAGGTTGTGATACCACACTCAGTCAATCCACATTGCTGTCTTTTGTTTGGTTGTTTTTTTTTTTTCCATTTTGAGGTAGTGTCTCACATAGCCCATGCTGACTTTGAACTTGCTGTGTAGCTGAAGATTACTCTGCACTCCAGATCCTCTTGTCTCCACTCTCCATACGCTGGGATATAGCTGTGTACCGCTATGCCTGGTATATATGGCCCTGGGTTTGGTGAGCCCTAGGCAAGCATGCTACCAACGGCACTACAGTTCCTTTAAAAGTAGTAAGATTATGTTTTAATTACCACAAAGGTGACTTTAGATTCTGGAGCCGGAGGCACATTTGTGTGTGTGGTGGGGTGGAGGAGGGCGGACATTCTAAAATAGTCTACATGCTGCCTGTGACGTTATAGGAGGGTTTGCAAAGTGGGGAAGTAAGGAAGCCCTTCCTGAAGAAGCATGCCCAGTGTGTCTTGAGCAGAGGCACAGTATTGCAATGTGGGGTACCCTTCCTGTGTGCTCCACAACAGCAATATTGAATACCCTTGTAGTCTAGAGTAAGAAAGCTTCCATCATTTCACTTGATGATAGTCATGGGGGAATCTCCCACAGCATTTGGGCTGGGGAGATGGCTCTGTAAGTGATTACCACACACGCGTCAACATGAGTTTGGACCTCCAACACCGATATAAAAGCTATGTACCTGTAACCCCAGTCTTGTGAGGCAGTGGAGACAGGTGGACCCGTGGAGTTTGCTGGCCGGGCAATTTGTCTGAATTAGTGAGCTTCAGGTTCAGGTAAGAGATTGTGTCTCAAAAAGTAAGGGGAAGCACAAAGCAGAAAACATAGACCCATTGACGTGGACATTTGGCTTCCACATGTACACCTGCACACAATACACACATGTGAACATGTACTCATACATACACTAACACATACATACAAAAGCCACATTTCCAGATAGGCATGATGGTATACATCTGTAATACCAGCACTTGGGCAGCTGGAGGCAAGAAGATCATGAGTTCAAGGCCAGCCTGGGCTACATTATGGGGCCTACCTCTAACAAAATCTGATTTATTGATAAAAAAAATAGTTCCCTGTGAGCAGAAGCATCAGAGTTGAACACATCCTGAACTAAAGAGAAGAAAGATGCACAGAGACTTTAGATACATTTACAATATATTAATGCAATACAATAATAACATTTACAAAAAATAAACTTCAGAAGACTACAGAGATAACTCAATATTTAAGAGCACTTACTATGAGCAGAAGACTCAGGTTCAATTCCCAGCACCAATGTGGTGACTCACAGCTGTCTGTAACTCCAGTTCCAGGGCACCCAATGCCCTCTTCTGACCTCTGAGAGCATGAGGCATGTACATGGCACATACATACACATATAGGCAAAACACTCACGTGTAGAAAATAAAATCAAACACATCTAAAAATTACCTTTTGATTTTTCTGTGTATGAGCTGCTGCTCTGACAGAAGGATTTATAGTATCTTATAGTTAGTGGTAAGTAAACGTATTCCTAATGAGTCCCCTAGAACAACATGCCTAGTGCCTGCTTCATTTACAGACAAGTGCTTCCGGGGTAGAATCCAGTCAAGGATCTGCATACCTCACTATACTCAATTATGTTAAAAACTGAGTTCTTCCATGGTCATTTACTCCATATTTATCTTAAGGTCGATACCTGAAATGAGCCTGAGAGACAGTGGGAGGAGCCAGGGAAGACTGGTCCACAGGTCGAATAAGAAAGTCCTGGTGTTCCATTACACAAAGGGTGCCTGCAGTTAACAACATTGTATAATCAAAACTAGAAGACAGAGCTAGGAATGTCTCAGCCCAGTGGAATGCTAAAAGTCTGAGATGATGGTAACTTGCCTCTGGAATAGATGAATACATGGCGGGTGAGTGTACCACAACCTCACGCTCATCTCCATAAACCCGAGAATTCATTTTCTGTCAAATCGCACTCTGTCATCTCATGGCTGTGATTTTCAAGTTTTCGCAATGAACAGTGCGTATAAGATGTTCAAATTTAGAGACATAATAGGAATCACTTAATGAGATCATGACTCAACCATTAGTCAAACAGACGTTGACTTAATCAGTCGAAAGATAAACAAGAGGGGTCATCAGCACTGGCCAGGTATATAAAGGGACCCGACCCAGAAGACACATCACACCTGAGAACACCCAACTGCTCTCCACTCCTCAACCCTACTCCAGCCCAGACACCCACCATGACCTGCTGTGGCTCCTTCTCCTCCCAGAGCTGTGGAGGCTGCTGCCAGCCCTGCTGCTGCCGCGACCCCTGCTGCTGCCGCCCAGTGTCCTGCCAGACCACAGTGTGCCGCCCTGTGACCTGCGTGCCCCACTTCACCAGGCCCATCTGTGAGCCCTGCCGCCGCCCCATCTGCTGTGACCCCTGCAGCCTGCAGCAGGGCTGCTGCCGCCCCATCACCTGCTGCCCCACCTCCTGCACAGCTGTGGTCTGCAGACCCTGCTGCTGGGCCTCCACCTGCTGCCAGCCCATCTCTGTGCAGGCTCCCTGCTGCAGGCCCCCCTGCTGCCAGCCTGCCCCCTGCCGCACCACCTGCAGGACCTCCCCCTGCAACACCTGCTGCTGAGCAGTGAGCTGAACACCTGGGGCAAACAGCCACCCTGTGGAAAATAGTCATGCTCCAATTTCTCTCTCTAACCTCCTGCCCTGAGGCACGAATGCCCTAACACCACCAGCTCATGAATGGAGGCCTGGAGCCTTCCATTAAGACTCTTTGTAACAATCTTTGTCCTTCTTCCCTTCTTGGGTATAAAGTCTTTTAACATGTTTTTTTTTTTAATAAATTTCTCCTCTTTGGCCTCACAAATCATTACTTTGCTCTTACTTTCTTGTGCCTTTTTAAATTATTTTAATATATTCTTTGAGAAATTACTATACATTCACAACTTATGTTGATATGGTCTATCTCCCACACTCCTCTTCAACTCTTTCCAGACCATCCTCCCCTCCCCCAACCATTACCCTCTAACAACTTCATGCCTCCTTTTTGTTAACCCACTGAGTCCAATCCTTACTGCATTTATTTGCATAGGTAGTGGGCCATCCACTGGAGCATAGATAACCATCCACTGGAGCATAGATAACCGACCACAGGAGAGGAGTCTGTTTTCTTCAAACTCTTTTTTTTTTTAATTAAATCTCAAAGAACATGTTTTTGTTTTTGTTTTTTGAGACAGGGCTTCTCTGTGCAGCTTTGGAGCCTGTCTTGGAACCCACTCTGTAGACCAAGCTGGTCTTGAACTCACAAGCTGCTCTGTCTCCTGAATGCTGGGGTTAGAGGCGTGTGCCACCACCTGGCTTGAAGAAATTCTTATTGCTTACCACCTGCAAGTCACAGACTGCACAGACTGTGAGAAACATTCATTTGAGGTGTCAAGATTTCCCCCTCCAAAATCTCACAAGTTCACACCCCTAGATGGGAAGTCATATGCAGTTAAAGACTGCTACTAAAAGAGAATCAAAATCTTCCCCATAGACAGATTGCTGCTCATCCAATACCAAGTAGTCATCTCTAAAACACACACACACACACAAGCAACACATGAATACATGTAATAATAATAAAGAAAAAGAAAAACTAAAATATGTCCTTTTCCTCATTTTTTGCTATTTTTATTTCAGGTGTTTGGGTGTCTTGCTTGTGTGTTTGCCTGTTCACCACGTATGTGCCTGGTGCTTTCAGAGGTCAGAAGAGGGCATGGGATTCCCTGGAACCGGAGTTAGAGGTGGTGATGAGCTGCCCTGACAGTCTTGGGAGCTGAAACCAGGTCCTCTGGAAGAGCACTCAGTGCTTCTAACCACTGAGAAATCTCTCCAGTTTAAATAACTTAAATTTTTTCTTTCATTAAAAAGCCTCTGGGGAGATGAGTCATATCTATCTTGATACAATTAAATAGAATATGAGAAATAAAAGTGTACATATTATCATATAGTATCCACAAAGACATTACTATTGTTCGGAAAGAATCAGAAAGTTTGGAAAATGTTAGTATCTTATATGAGTTGAGGTTTTGTTGCCCAGATTAGGAGAGCAGCTTTCTCATCGGTGGAAACAGTTTGGACAAAGGTATGGAGGGAAGGAACTCAAGGGTCATCCATACATTTTGGCTAGAGCACTGGGTCTATCAGAGAAAAAGTAGAAGACTACATAGAGAATCAATACGCTTTGCCTAGCAGCCCATGGCATTGGTAAGTAAGCGCTAAGGAACTCATTTAAGCCATTTAAAGCCTTGGGTCCATAATGACATGGCAGAAGTTGGTCTATGGGAGTTTTTTCGTGAAGGCAAAAAGGAGATGGCTCAGTCAGTAAAAATATTTGCCATACAAGAACGAGAATAAGAGTTCAAAGTTCATCACCCATGGTAAGGTGAGACATGGTAGTACAGACTTGTAATCCCAGTGCTGGGGTAGACACAGGCTAATCAGCAAACCCCAGGTCCTCATGAGGGACTCTGTCTTGGGGGGTGGGGGGGGTAATGGACAGTTCCTAAGGATGACACCCAAGGTTGACACCCAAGGTTGAGTTCTGGCTTTCATATTCATGTGCATACACAAAAACCTAAACACATATGTTCACACATAAAGAGAGAGAGAGAGAGAAAGAGAGAGAGAGAAATACACAATGGAGATGACAAACACAGAAAACCAGAAATTTAAATTTAAAGTGTGAGGCAAGAAACAACTAGAAGGTAAACGTGACTGATTTCAACTCTGGGCTAAACTTTTATGGTCTAAAAATGCTTAAAAGGGTTTTAATGTTTTTATGCTTCTTCACCTTGTGTTTCGGATTCTTGTCTGTAGTATGTTCTACCCAACACCTCATGTTTGTATTCTTGGCCTGCTAAAAAGAAGTGTTTAAAATAAAGGTGGTACACAAAGAGCTTTACTGGTGCTCTCTGAACCTGGAAATCAGCATGTTATGAAATGAAAAGAACTGGTCTAGGGAAGGGAGAGGGGACTGTCCTACCAGCTCTTCTCTCTGAGTAAAAATGCTCATTTAACCTCTGCGAATTTATCTGTTCCCAGCCATGCTGTTCTTTTACCAATTGATGCTGAGGAAAATGAAAAGCCATTCCTACTGCAGCACAAATGTTCTGGTCCAGGACTCTGAGACTGCCTGGCTCTATTATTTAACTCCTTTCCTTAATTAACTAATCTTTATGATACCTCACAGCTTCATACACTAGAGAAAACTACGAGACAGATAATTACACTCTTTCTTTCCAACCCTGCAGGAACTAAACGAGCTTGTGATACTTGTACTGAAAAGAGCATTGGTTTCTACATCTCAAATATTAAGTGGTCAAAAGATAAGTTATTAGTTTTTCTTTCCATTATTCAATGATTACAAGTAACAATTTTCAACTTCGTGACTATCACCATGATTACCAGAGATCATACATCTTTACTAAAACTGGGATGTATAATATTCCAACGTAATCTTACCTTTTTTGCAGGGCACATGCTTTAATAACATAAAATGACATAAATTGAAAGCCTTTGAGGAACACTGCCCAAATGATCCATAGAGTGTAGCAGGTGGGCCCGCTTGTTTATTCCCGCCACCTGGCTAACTTAAACCTGAAATAACCACACAGAAAATGTATTACTTAAAACACTGCTTGGCCCATTAGCTCTAGCTTTTTATTGGCCAACTCTTACATTTTAATTTAACCCATTTCTATTAATCTGTATATTGCCACGTAAGAGTGGCTTACTGGCAAAGATTCAGCATGTCTGACTCTGGTGGCTCCATGGTGGCTCCCTGGCTCCACCCTTCTTTCTCCCAGCATTCAGTTCTGACTTCCCTGCTTACCTAAGTTCTGCCCTCTCAACAGGCCAAGGCAGTTTCTTTATTCATTAATGGTATTCACAGCACACAGAGGGGACTCCCACATCACACACAGCATTAAATTTTGACTATCATAAGGAAGCATAAATTTCACTTGACTGTTTTGTGGGTGCTTTGCCCCCACTGTTTACAAAAAAATTTTAGCCTCTTCTTTAAATTAAATTGGAGTGCAGCAGGTTTTTTTCCATATACTCTCCTAAGTGATAAATAAATGTTTCCTCAA
This sequence comes from Neodon shergylaensis, assembly GCA_025134845.1. Lineage (NCBI taxonomy): Eukaryota > Metazoa > Chordata > Mammalia > Rodentia > Cricetidae > Neodon > Neodon shergylaensis. The sequence continues at coordinate 84,110 of JABTXL010003002.1, forward strand.
ATATTAATGTCTTCAGTTTAGAGGGGCTCACAGAATCATGCAAAAAAAAATATCTGGAGAGATCTGTGAATTCCTCTTAATGTGTAACTCACCTTTCTATGTGTAGCTTTCTATGAAATGGTGTGGAAACTGTGATCTTACCCATAAAATCAAAATAGAACCATAAAGATAAGCTCCTTGAAGGACACCCCAGGGTCAGTGACTCTTTTCTGAATATCAGAGATTTGGTGAGTATGTCCCCATAATTATAATTACAGGTGAGAGTCACTTTGTCAGGTGCTGTGACCACAAGCACAAAACCGAGGCCAAGACTCAAGAGTAAATCACGACTGTTTGGACACAAAGCATTTAGCATGTCTACCTCAGATGAACATATATGATGAGCATTAGCTGAGCAACAAGGAAGCAGCCATTAAAGATATGTTTAAAGTAACCCAGAAGGCCCAGAAAATCTGGTTTTAAGAGTAACAAGATAAAAATGTTACCTGTAGCAGAGCGATTACCCAAGGTGTATAAAAGGCTGCAGGTAGACCAAGTTGTCAGAATTCAGAAACTCTTCTCAACTACACAGCTCTCAAACCAGCACCTGACACCATGGCCTGCTGCGCTACTAGCTTCTGTGGCTTTCCCACATGCTCCACCGGTGGCACCTGTGGCTCTAGCTGCTGCCAGCCCAGCTGTTGTCCAACCAGCTGCTGCCAGCCCAGCTGCTCCCAGTCCAGCTGCTGCCAGCCCAGCTGTTGTCAGCCCAGCTGCTGCACACCCAGCTGCTGCCAACCAAGCTGCTGTGGAACTGGCAGTGGCCAGGAGGGTGGCAGTGGAGGCGTGAGCTGCCGCGTCAGATGGTGCCGCCCAGACTGCCGCGTGGAGGGCACCTGCCTGCCCCCCTGCTGTGTGGTGAGCAGCACACCCCCAACCTGCTGCCAGCTGCACCATGCCCAGGCCTCCTGCTGCCGCCCATCCTACTGTGGACAGTCCTGCTGCCGCCCAGCCTGCTGCTGCTACTGCTGCCCCCCCAGCTGCTCTGAGCCCAGCTGTTGAAAACCTTCTGACAAGAATCTTGAGAGGACAACTCTTCAAAATGAACCAACGAGAGCCCTAGAAACCTTCTGAATGTCAGAATTGATAACTCAGCTATTATCACAGCCACATAATTTCCCAGGAGATAAATTCATTTGCGGTGGAAGAGCCAACATCTTTGTTGGCTTGAACACTGGCAAAAGCCCTGCAATGTGAAGAGGGGCATAGAATACGTTACTATGAGTATTACCAGAAATATTTCAGTGGCTTATTGGGACTTGTATTTAATAAAAAGTATTTGATCTCTTCAATGGCAAAAAGTGATTGTCGATACTTTCTTTCCTTTGGAATTCATTAACAACACTGGGTATTGGAACTTTTTCTTTATCTATGCTTGTTCTTTTAATAATCCTTTTTCTTTGTTTCCCTCTAAATGACCCATTATTTTTGCAACTGAAGTACACCATTGGAAAACACAACAATTAGAATGCTCACTTGAACAAAGTGGTCTTGGTGTTGCAAAAGGTCCATTTTACAGAGAAGTTTGTATCATGTAGGAGTCTGAGGCGTTCGCAAACCCTTCCAGTTACTCAAAACTGAGCCTCCATGTGATTCTTTCAAACATCAAAGGGTTGCTAAGGTGTAATGCAAAATGAAAGACCATCAACTCAAGATGGCAAAATAATAGCACTAGATGTTTCTAGTCATAGCTTGCAAGCCATGATCCATGACTCCTTGAGTAAGTCACTTCGCTTGCCTGAGCAACTATTTCTCATCTGAAGACTGAGTTAGGTGCCTTTCAGGGAGAGATGTGTAGGTCATCTAAAAAACTGGTGACATGCTAGCAGTATCCTCAGACAGCTGAAAAGGTTGCACACAATGACCCAATACTATTATATACTTTATTGTTGTTGTGATCATTTGTGTTGTCAACCTCACACACTCTAGAATCACCCGGAAAGAGGGAATCTCAAATGAAGATATTCCTTGATCAGACTATCCTGTGGGTCTGCCTGTAAGGAATTCTCTTGATTGCTAGTTGATGTAGCAGGATTCGGCCCACTGTGCGCAGTGTCAGCCCTGGGCAGGTGGTCCTGGGCTGTGTAAGAGAGCAATCTGAACCAGGCTGCAATCCCACAAAAAATGTAAGAAGGCTCCCTTTTCCCTTCATCTTTACCATCACTGGTCAGTTATTTTCTTGATCTTAGCCATTCTGAGTGGGGAGAAAAGAAATATCAAAGTAGCTTTAATTTGCATTTCTCTCATTGCTACAGATATCAATGCTCTTAAAGATATTTCTTAGCCAATTTAAACTCACTTTTGAGAACTGTCTGTTCATATCTATAGTCCATTTTATTTATTTATTTTTGAGACAGGGTTTCTCCGTAGCTTTTTGTTTCCTGTCCTGGAACTAGCTGTTGTAGACCAAGCTGGCCTTGAACTCACAGAGATCCGCCTGCCTCTGCCTCCCGAGTGCTGGGATTAAAGGCATGCGCTACCACCACCTGGCTTCTATAGTCCATTTTAAAAATTAGGTTATTTGTTTTCTTGGTTCTTTGCTTTTTTAGTTTATTGTGTATTCTGGATGTTAATTCTAGATAGGAATACGTTCTCTATATTCTACCCCTAAAGGAAGAGCTCTAGGCAAGCAATGACTCCTGAAAGAGAGAATCAATTTTATTCGAGGGCAGCTCCCTGATAAGTCATTCCATCCCAAGCAGCCCTAAACACAAGCACGTATCAGCAGCACTAGAGACTCAACTCAATAAGAGATAAATTATCTTTTAAAAGAAGAGGTTATGAATTTGGGAGGGAGTGGGGGTAGGAGAGGAATTGGAGGACAGAGGAGGATGGGTCAAAATGATATTAATACAATACTCCAATATTCATATATGAAAATTTCAAAAACTAAAAAGAATTAAATTAAAAAAAGACAACCCAGAACCAAAATAAAATAAAACTAACTAAGCCTAAGCTAACAAGCAAGCCAGTAAGCAACTTGGGTTGTTCCTGTGTGGCTTCTGCCTCAGTTTCTGTCCTGACTCCCCTCAGCGATAGACTGTGACTCGGAAGTACAAACAGAAATGAATGCTTCCCTTCCTTCAGTTGCTTTTGGTCAGAGTAGTGTGGGATATACATGTATATGTGTTGCTTTTATTGGTTAATGAATAAAGAAACTGTTTTGGCCTGTGATAGGGTAGAATAGAGCTAGGCTGGGAAAACTAAACTAAATGCTGGGAGAAAGAAGGCAGAGTCATGAGACGCCATATAGTCGCCAGAGGGGAAAGACACAAGTTGCCATTTGGAACCTTGCTGGTAGACCAAGAGCCTCAGGGTAAAATATAAAATTAAGGAAATGGGTTAATTCTAGATGTAAGAGCTAGCTAGCAATACGCTTAAGTGATTGGCCAAGCAGTGATTTAAATAGTATAGTTTCTGAGTGACTATTTTGGTTCTCGGTGGCCGGGAAATGAACAAACAACCTCCTTACAACAAATGGTGCCCAACATGCCTCCTACTACAGACAGAGTAGTCTTATCATGGCAGCAGCAAATCAAACCAGGACAGCCATCATTGTGAAGATTTTATAAATTGTCTTAGAACATTAATGAGGCCGTGATATGTTGCAGTAAGACTGTCTCTATCCATTGTAACGGCGTAAATGAATGCAGACAGAAATTGTAATAAATATATACAGCTTTAATTGGGAAATAGACTTACAGAACCAGAGTTTCCCGTGGAGAACAAAAAAGCAGAAGGGGAGGCTGGGAGCGCAACGCAATCTTTATAAGTAAAAAATATCCTCGGGGGACCCCGCCTTACAAGTAAGGTGATTGGCTGGGTCTCTCCTACAATCCATCATGCCCAAACTGAGAAAGCTGGGATGTTTGTTGTTATTATCTTCCTTGGTAACGTTTTGTAACTAGGGATCTTCCGCGTGTACCTTGCAAAATGATGAAGGAGAATATCAGTCTACCAGCCTGTTGTTTTGTACCCATACCATCCCCTCAAGTGCTATGAAGCAGAATACAGAGCATAGTGTTGGCCACGTCTTCTCGCCATTCTTCTTCTGATCTCCAAAGGGTGATCTGCAACAAAGCAAGTGTGAGACACAATGTACAATGGAGCTTCCATTCCATGGGATGCAATCTTCCGCCATAGAAGCCATGTGCTGAACTACAGGTCACGATTAGCAGTGTTGAGCAAGTGATTGTTGAAAGGTTATAGGATATTTTGCTGAGGTGATTAAAAAGATTTGACATCAGAGGTCTGAAATGTATCATGAGGTTGAAAAGATGGCACAGTGGGTAAGAATGTTTGCTGTGAAAGGAAGAGGACTTGAGTTCAAATCCCTAGCGCCCACATGAAAAGCCAGGCTTGGCCACGCATGCTGGTAACCCCAGTGGGGAATTGAGACAGACAGATCCCAGGAGCACTTTGGTAATCCAACCTAATCAACATAGAGAGCTTTGGTGTCACTGAGAGATCTTGTCTCAGACAATAAAGTTGTAGAACTATCAAGATGGTTTGGTGTCACAAAATCTTAGCCACCTATTATCCCCAGAACCCACATTAAGAAGGAAGAAAAGAACAGTCTCCACAAAATTGTTCTCCTACTGCTGCATGCACCACATGGCATGTGCATACACTCACAAACACACACATCACCACCAACAACAACAATAATGATGATAGCAATAGAGGAAGATTCCTCGTATCCTCCTCTGGCCTTCTCCATATACACATACCTAATAGTGTGCATCCACACACTCCTGTGTGCATGGACCACACAACACACACACACATATACAAAATGCACTGAATGTCACTTTAGTATACACTTTAAGACAGTTCGTTCATGGTATATGAGTTTTACCTCAATTTATAAAAAGTAAAGGAGTGAGGCTTCCTCTAATACCACCTTATCACAATTAGAAAACACCGCCTTGGAGCCAACATATTCCCGGGGAACACAGTTTATCAGACCCATAGTGCATTCGTATGGAGAATGGCAAGCTCCTTCTTCTGTATGAACACAGTTCCACATCCAGGCATAACCAATATATCTGTGCTTAATAGGCTTACAACATTGTAAACATCCCAAATCCTAATATATAGCCTGGATAAAAAGGTTAAGAGTTGAGGCATCTTTTTCTTAGAAGGACTTGAACTCAGAAGCATCAAAAGGATGTAGACTGGTATTTAGAAAACTCAAGAAAGACCTTATTACTTGATTAAGGCACGAAAGTCAGGGATGAGAGGAAGTCCTTGAGGTTTACTTGTTGCCTGGTTGAGGCACAGAAGCGTGGATGCCCTAGGCAGGGATGGGGCATTCATTTGATTGGGGCATCGACTTCCCATACTTTATCCTTCAGAAATAAGAGTGAATTAGATCAGACTGGCTTAGAACATCAGTGTAATGACAACGAAGAAAGTTGGAGAACCCCCGGAACCAGGATCATGTCGTCTTATGCAGAAACCACTCACACATCAGTATTATTCTTTGTTAATTTAAATAACATTTCTGTCATCTGTTTTATGTGCCAACTGCAGTTTCCCCTCCGTCCTCTCCTCTTGCTCCCTGCTTCCCACTTCCCCACTCCCCCATTCTCTCTTCCCCGTATTCATTCTGAAAGTCGCAGGCTCTAAAACAGAGGGTCAAATATTCAAATATTCACAAATAACAGTCTAAAAGTCCCTTGTTCTCATCATACAGGGGTGATCTGGGCCCTCCAAAATGAAGAGGTGGAAACTTAAGAGAATAAGCAGAATAATCTTTTTATAACATCAATGACCAGACACCTACATTTCCACTGAGACACAGACAGAAGCTCGTGGTATTCCAAAAGGATAGAAAATTCTACAAAGAGAAACAGCATGAATAGTTTTATCTGTTTTGATCTCCATGAAAGAAAGAAACTCAAGTGGTAGAGGAAAATGTCTGGTTATATCCCATTCTTGATTCGTTTGAGGTTGGTAAGGGAGTCTTTGGATTCATCTTTACTTTATGGCAGAGAAGCAGAATTCTCAGACTCCAAGTGACATTTTTCACTGCTTCATTTGATTTGCTGTGTGTGCATCCACATGTACAGAGAGGTCCCGTAGAAGGTGCTGGCTCCTCCTCCCACTGCATGAGTCCCAGGGATCAAACTCAGGTCATTAGGCTTGCTGGCATGCTCTTTTATCTGCTGAGCCAGCTTGCTGGTTCTTGAGTATTGTGTTTCATTGTTAGTAATTACCTAAGTCCATAATCAGGAAAACTGACTTAAATCTTGTACTGAAGGAGCTATTGAAAACAGTGCCAAGGGAGAAAAGGCAAAAACAATAACGCCATGCGCAATGCCATTATCTCCTGAGCCTTTTATCAACAATGTACCGCAACGCCTCGAATACCCGAGATCAATATCTTTAGCACCAAGCATCCTGCTGAATTTGAATTTCAACATGAATTAAATAGCTCCTGAGATTGTTATCATGACACCTGCACATTGCAAGCACCTGAAGTGAAGAACTAGCCAACCAAAGGAGCCAGGGAGAAGACTCAGTGGGTAAGGTGCTTGCCACTCGAGTATGAGGGCTTGAGTCTGGCTCCCGGGATTTCATAAAGCCAGAGGGATCTGTAATCTCAGGCCATCTATAAAGAGATGGGAACTGGAGACAAGAAAATCCCCAGAAGCCTGCAGGTCAGCCAGCCTGGCCCATGCAGTGGAAAACAAAAGACCCTGTTTCAGACAAGGTGGAGGGTGAGGAGCCACACCTGAGGCTGTCTTCTGAGCTCCACAGGAGCTCCATGGCACATGCATGCACTCACTCACATGCATAAATGTGCACACACACACATAGAAAAAGAAAACTAAGTTTTATCCTCAGTCAGATGGTAGACACTCGGACTTAAGATTCACCACTTGGTTTTTTTATGGCCTTGGGGAGCCTTCCTTCCTTCCTTCCTTCCTTCCTTCCTTCCTTCCTTCCTTCCCTCCTTCCCTCCTTCCCTCCTTCCCTCCTTCCTCCCTTTCTTTCTATCCTTCTTCTTTAATTTCTTTCTTTCTTTTTTTATTTACTCTTTTCTCATATAATGCATCCTGATCCTCATTTCTTCTCCCTCCTCTCTTCCCAGTCCCTCCTTCACCTCCACCCTCCCCCAGAACCACTCCCCCTTTGTTTCCCTTCAGAAAAGAGCAGGCCTCCCAGGAATAGCAATGGTATAATAAGACTGGGCACAAACCCTCATATCAGGGTTGAGCGAAGCAACCCAGTAGAGGAAAAGGGTCCCAAGGGCAAGCAAAACAGTCAGAGACACTGCCACACTCCCACTGTGAGGAGTCACACAAAACTCCCCAGTATTACAGGAGCAGCAGTAGGACCCAGCCTTAGGAACGCCACGAAAAGGAAATGGGTTGATATCAGCTCTGGTAGGTTTCTAGGTACATGATAAATGCTCAAAATAAACATTACTGGTAACCATCCAATCACATTTTCCAGGTGCAGAGAAGGAATCTTTTCTGTCCAGTTAAACCCACCTTGCTTCCCAATGTGAGTGAGATTCAAGACCCAATTACAAGGGTCAACACTGAGTAATTGTGACTCTCCTTAAGTAGGAGCAGGATTAGTCGATTATCCTTCGGCAACAGGGAAATTATAGCGAATATGGGTGATCCATGCTTATGCTTCCAACGAATGCTAATGACTGCTTCACTGTAGTTAAGAACCCTAATTGAACACCAAATAAAATAACCATTTACAGGCTTTCAGAAGACTGAACAAGTAACTCAGGAACAAACAATTATCATTTAGAGGAAAATTACATAAACATAAACAAGGAAGAGGCTTTGGAAATTAGGGAAACAGCAGCCAGGCAAGGATTATAAAAGGACTGGAGTGGTAGTCACTATCCAGACTCAAAAAACTTCTCCAAGCAAAGAAACCTTCAGCACAGAGCAACGTCTGATACCATGGCCTGCTGCGCTACTAGCTTCTGTGGCTTTCCCACATGCTCCACAGGTGGCACCTGTGGCTCTAGCTGCTGCCAGCCCAGCTGTTGTCAGCCCAGCTGCTGCCAGCCCAGCTGCTCCCAGTCCAGCTGTTGTCAACCTAGCTGCTCCCAGTCCAGCTGTTGCCAGCCCTGCTGCTCCCAGTCCAGCTGCTGCCAGCCCTGCTGCTCCCAGTCCAGCTGTTGCCAGCCCAGCTGCTGCCAACCAAGCTGCTGTGGAACTGGCAGTGGCCAGGAGGGTGGCAGTGGAGGCGTGAGCTGCCGCGTCAGATGGTGCCGCCCAGACTGCCGCGTGGAGGGCACCTGCCTGCCCCCCTGCTGTGTGGTGAACAGCACACCTCCAACCTGCTGCCAGCTGCACCATGCCCAGGCCTCCTGCTGCCGCCCATCCTACTGTGGACAGTCCTGTTGCCGCCCAGCCTGCTGCTGCCACTGCTGCCCCCCCAGCTGTTCTGAGCCCAGCTGCTGCCAGCCCACCTGTTAAGACCCAGGTTGCTGTTACCCAAAGATTCAACCTCAAGTCTGGGGCCACTAACTCTTTCTTGAACTTTGATTTGGCTTGTATTTGACGGGGAGGAGTCACCAAATAGTCAAACAGAAATTTTTTTTTCTAATACTGGAAAGACTTTGATATCCCTCATGAAAATAATAAAATCCAAATTTGACCCCAAAATGAGAAAATCAATTTTCCTTAGACTTGTCCCCATGTTACAAGGATTGGGGGCTACCAAAACCATGGAAGAATCTTCGATGCTAAGATATTTTCCATTTTTCTTTCACTGATCTGTATATTGCTCTTATGGGAAAAAAAGACTAATGTATCAAAGGTAATAAATTATGTCTGTTGTCATATCAAAAATTTGCTTCTTTTTACTTAGTGTGCAAATAATAGATACTCGATAGAACCACATAGACAGTTTCTGAGTTTGATTTTATACTGTTCTTTATTTGCTTGGGAAATGAGGCACGCACATGCCGTGGCATGAAAGTAGGGCTCAGAGGCAGTCTCTCCTTCCACCTGATGGTTCTACGCATTGGACTTAGGTCATCAGGCTCGGTGGCAAGTGCCTTTACCCATTGAGCTATCTCGTCAGCCCATTTTTATAGTCTATATTGTTCTTCTTATACTTTGTTAGAAAATGGGGTGAGCTCCAACGGTGATTAAACCCCATAAAAAGCTGCAACACTTCCATGTTCTTGTTTCATTTTGTTGCTGTTGTTAAACACCCTGACCAAACACAACATGGCGAGGAGGAGCGTTGTTTGGCTTACACGTCCAGGTTACAGTCCATCACTGAGGGAAGTCAGGGCAAGAACCTGGAGTTGGGAATCATGGAGGGATGCTGCTTAGTAGTTTGCTCCCTAGCTCACTTGCAGAGTAAGGTTTAGTTATCTTTCTTATAAGACCAGGGCCATTGCCTAGGGATGGTGCTGCCCACCGTGAACTTAGCCATCCTCCATCAATTGATAAGCAAGACAGCTTCTTGCAGACTAACCTGAAAAAGATACTCACTTTGTTGAGAATCCCTTTCAGGATATTGTAGGCCTTGTCATGTAGTAGGAGACTGCTTTTTATTTCCCGCCTGCTCAGACTCAAATAATCATAAAGAAACTATATTAATTACAACACTGTTTGTCCAGTGACCCACACATATTTCTAGCTAGCTCTTATATCTTAAATTAACCCATTTTATTAATTTGTGTATCATCGTGAGGCTGTGGCTTACCAGCAACATTCGGGGTTTCTCTCCTTTTGCAGCTACATGGCGTCTCCTTGACTCTGCCTACTTTCTCTATATACCCCTTCTGACCTGGATATATTCTGCCCTGCTATAGGCCAAAACAGCTTCTTTATTAACCAATGGTAATAAAATATATTCACAGCATACAGAGGAGAATCCCACATCATTGTCAGGTTGACAACTATCACAGACAATGATACTCAGTGTCTCTCAATCTCACCCAGTACTTTTACAACTAGATGATATAGAAGTCACAATTGCAGAACCTAAATGTGACTTCCTTTCCCATCCACTAGAAGGAAGCTGTTTCAGGCAATCTTAAAACAGTGGTAACACGTGCTAACAAGGCACTTGCTTCCATTCAATTAGAGTCTTGCAGGATAGAAAGGGATGGGCAAGGATGGACAATCTCTCCCAAGAAAACTTCACAAGCAAAAGGAAATTTAAAAACTGTTTTTTTTTTACAGTTTCTAAATAGAAAGTGAATATAACCAAGATTTTACTCAATATTTACTCAAGACAGACAGACAGATAGATGATAGATAGGTGCATAGATAAATAGATAAATAGATAATAGATGGGTGGGTAGATAGATAAGTGGATAGATAGATAGATAGATAGATAGATAGATAGATAGATAGATAGATAGATATAGATGGATGGATAGATAAATAGATAGATGATAGATAAATAGATAGATGAATAGATAGGTAGATAGATAGATGATAGATGGGTGGGTAGATAGATAGATAGATGAATAGGTAGATAGATCGATAATAGGTGGGTGAGTAGATAGATAGGTGGGTGGATAGATGGATGGAGAGAGAGAGAGAGAGAGAGAGAGATACAGATAGATGATAGATAGATATAAAATCACTGGACCATCAACATGGCTCTGTGGTAAAGGAGCTAGTGGCCACCTGAGTTCACTGGTGGAAGGAGAACTGAGTCCCTCAAGTTGTCTTCTTACCTCCTCATAAGCCCTGTAGCCCACAGACACACATGAAATAAATAACTGTGAAGAATCAAATGAGAATTTGCTTTGGGTTAAATCAAAATTTATACATTCAAATAGTAACAAACTCAGAAAAATAGGAGGTGTGAACAAAGGGCAAAGGGTAAGCCAAGAGCTCACTTCCCTGACAGACTGTCTAGCAACCTACTCGAATCCAAAAGTGCCTTATAAGGACAGGGCAGAAACAAGGGCACAGTCTTCTGCCCCCTTTATTCTAACCACCAACTCATTTCAAGTTCATCACATAAACTGCCCAATGCTTATAGAAGAAAAGGAAACACAAACACTTGTGAAAAGGTACAAATTCAACCTTCCATCGTTACCACATACTGTTTTACATTTGGGGTTTGTTTGAAAACAGGTCTCACACACCCTGGCTAGCCTCAATTTTACTATGTAACCATGTCTGAATATGTAACCTTGAACTTCTGGTTATTCTGCCTCCACTCTCAAGTGCTGAGATTGCAGGTATCTGCCACCACATCTGGTTCTTTAGTCCTGGGGACTGGACCTAGGGCTTCATCCATGCTCGGCAAGCACCCTACCAGCTGAACTGCAGCCCCAGGCAAACACATACTGTGGGCCATTCTTTTATTGTTTGTTTGTTTTATCCCTATTGAGGTCATGAATCTTAGAAGAGAAACTACAGTCACTTTATTAAACCCGCATAATTCCTAACTGCATTATAAATATCTGTCCTTATACCCACAGATAAATGTAGCTCACGTTCCTCTCTCTGCAACAAAAGGAGACCATTACAGAAAACTATAACCAATCAAAATGCAGAGGACGTCTGGTCATGTTGTGTCCCATCCCAATAGCTACATCCACAGCAGAACTTCTGCATCTAAGGTTCTGGAAACTGTGGGTGAGGATGTGGAGAGGGGACCAGGAAATCTGCTGTGAGATTCTCTCCTAGAAATGATAGGGAGCATCAGTCGTGGTACATCAATAGCATGACTGTCTAAACCAGACCAGAACAGGGACAAGATCAACAGACAAGCAAACATGGAAAGAGGAACGCTCATGGGCCCCACCCCTGGACAAAGAACTACAGACAACTAAGGAACGCTGAGAGCAGGAGAATTAGTCTTCTTCAAGGATGAGGCTGTTAGTTGGTTATCCAACACCAAATGGTCAGCTCTGAAACCATGTATGTATAAGCAGCACTGAATAGATTCAGAACAATGTATCTATAGGTTTATGTCCATCTATACATAACAATAATCATTAAAGACAAGAAAGACACTAATTTGAGATGGAGTAAAGAGTGACAGGTGACATGGGAAGGGCTAGGGAGTACAAAGGGAAGGGGGAAATTGTGTAATATGGTTTTGTTTTAAAAATTAAAATTAGTCTGGTGGTGGTGGCGCATGCCTTCAATCCCAGGATTCAGGAGGCAGAGGCAGGCAGACATCTATGTGTTTGAGGCCAGCCTGGTCTACAGAGTGAGTTCCATGACAGCCAGAGCTGTTACACAGAGAAACCCTGTCTTGAAAAAACAGAAACAAAAACAACAAAAAAATTAAGACAATTTATAAAAATAAGTAAATAAACTCTGCTATTGTTGTACTCTGAAGTACTATATGGCTCTTAAAATGAAATGAGCTTTATATATAGGATCTACTAAAAAACTGGAATCAGTTGGTCAAATGATTGTCACTTAAGCATGAGAACCTGAGTTTGCTCCTCAGCACCCATGAAAGAAAAAAAGTTGAGTGTGGCCATGAATACCAGCAAGCTCCAAGCTTACTCACCCTGTCTCAGAACAAGGAAATGGAAAGTAATTGAGAAGACATCTAATATCAACCTCTGGCCTCCTCACATATAAAGAAATTGAATAATGTAGATATATGATATCCAGATACAAGCATATCTGTGGAAAAATTCTACAAGCATACAACCTATCAATACACAGTCATAAAAAACTTGAAAAATTGACCACAACTCTAACTAAAAAGGACACAGAATCTGTAATCAAAAACTTCCCAACAAAAAAAGGTCCAAGGACCAGATATGTTCACAGATAAATTCTACCAAATACATTAAAAAAATTACTGGCAATTAGCAAGAAATATCTCAAAAAAATGTTCATTGTCCTGGCAATTAGGGTTAAAAATAGAAGAGGAAAAAAAATAGAAGAGGAGAAAAAATGCTTCCAAACTCAGTCTATGAAACCACCATCAGTCTGATGGCAAAGTAAAATAAGAAAACTGCAGAATAATATTCCCAATCAATATTCATACAACAGTAATCAGTCAAATATTATCAAACAATTCAATGGGACAATAAAATGATCAAAAAGCATTACCAAGTGAGAATTTATCTCACAATGCAGGAATTGTCTAGCATATAAAAACATCAGTGCAATCATTATTTAACAGATAAAAAGGGAGGACACATACATGGTTATCTCAACTGTCCCCACCCCCCAAAAAAAGTTTTGATGAATTTCAAAACCCTTTAAACATTTTAAAAGCACTCAGTGGGGCTAAGGAGACGGCTCAGTGGGAAAAAGCTACTTCCAAGTTTGATCCCAGGAACTCATATGATGGAAGAAGAGAATTAGTTATCTTTGACCCTCCACACATGCACTAACACACACACACACACACACACACACACACACACGCCAGTGCATACACTGATACATACACAAATGTAATTTTAATTTAAAGAATCCAATAAGCTAGGAAAAAAATGAAACTACCTCAATACAGTAAAAGCCGTCACTTAAAAGAATACAGTTAATCTCATACTCCATAGCCAAAGCCTGATGCATTTTCCCATTAGCTTGGGAATTAGACAAGAATGTTAACTTTTGGTATGCTGCTCATCATACTACCAGAAGTACTAGCTAGAGTAAAGAAAAGAAATAAATGTCAACCAAATTGGAAAAAGTAAAATTATCTCTGTCCAAAGATAGCAGGATCTTGCACACACACCTAAACATCCACACAGAAAAGAAGTGTTAAGGCCAAGCAATGAATTTAGCAAAGCTACCAATACAAACACACAAACAACACACACACACACAGAGAGAGAGAGAGAGAGAGAGACTTGGATTTCTATATACTAAAAGTAGGCCATAGGAAAAAGAAGTTACAGAAAGCATTACATTTACAGTGACCTCAGGAGAAAAACAAACTCTAAAGGGATCAATTTGACTGAGGGAAAATATTTGGACAACAAAAATAACAAAAGATTGCCTAGACTAATTTTAAAAGATGTAAATAAGTGGAAAGATATCCCATGTTCATGAACTGTAAAACTTATACTGTGAAAATAATGATAGCACCGACAGATCACAGATTTAATGCAATCCCTATCCAAATCTCAATGCTGCTTTTGTAGAAGTTTCCCCCAGAACACACACTGAGCAGCTCACAACTGCCTGAAACTCCAGCTCCAAGGGGATCCGTCTCCTTTGGCCTCCACAGGCATCTCCACTCCCATGTAAGGTACATACCAAGACATATACACAGAATGAAAAATAAAATAACTTTTTTAAAAAAGAACAAGACTAGTTTTGTAAGCTTCCTGATTTCAAAATGTATTTAAAAGCTAAAGTAATCAAAATAGTGTTGCATTAACACAAAAATAGACAATCAGAGTGGAATGCCCAGAAACAAATCCTTATGCATAGACAAAAGTTTTTCAATAGGGGTAATAAGACCCAAAAGTTAAGATGATTGACATAAATACTTCAAATGTTGACATAAACTTCATGCAATGAGTATTTGTCACAACTAAAATTTGAAGTTAAACATGTATAAAACTCACATTTTATTGAAATAGAAGATACACATACACACACACACACACACACACATGTCATTACTTCTAGAAGTATGAATGATAGTGAAAGAATAAACACCAAACAGCTGATACTGGTCATCTCTGGTGTACTAATTTAGGAAAAGATATGCATGTGTGTGTGTGTGTGTGTGCATGTATGTGCACATTGAGAAAAAGAGACATCAATTTTTTATATGACTCCATTATTGTTTGACTTGTTAAATTGTATGTATTGATAACATATATATTCCATTAAATAAAGATATTTAAAGTAACAAAGACAGAATAATGCAAATGCAAAATCATTAAAGGCTTCAGTTTGTGATGTGTACATTGATGATTACCTTGTTAAATAGTATTTGTTTATATCATGCAATAAATACTATACATAGTATGCATGGTAGATAGATAGATAGATAGATAGATAGATAGATAGATAGATAGATAGATAGATACTATGACAAAGACAGAAAACAACGTAAAGGCAAAGTCATCAAAGGCTTCAGTTTATAATGCGTGCATTGGTGATCAAAAGGAGGAAGCATGGAGCCTTAAGGATCTTCTTCTGTCCTGCACAGAATGATCCCAGAGAGGCCAACTTTGTTTAGATGCTGATCAATTAAATGGCTCGTGTCTTGATGACACCAATATTAGTCTTACAGAGTCTAAGGAAACTGTTTATGAAATCATGATTGTTGTTGAGTGGCTGCTTAGGAAACAAATATTCCTTTTGGATGAACTGTGCCTAAGGTTATCGAAGGTCAGCTGAGACAAAGCAAGCCTAGGCCCTGTTTGGCCCACAGTCTGTCATGTGACTTTTATAGAGGGCTGCTGTGTTTGTCAATACACCTTTCCTTAGACCAGAGGGAAAAGAGGAAGCTCGGTGCCACTAATTGATCACTGACTACAGCAGACGATGTAAACACTGTTTATAATTTTCTCAATTACTCAGATATTGACCAATCAAAGACCGACTTTGCAAACTAGCATCAAGGAAAGATGCTAAATGTGAGATGAATACCCCGCTCTAAGGAATATATAAAAGGCCAGGTGAGGCAGGTACAGTCCAAACTCAGAAACTTCTCTTCACAGAACAACCAACTTGACTCCTGACACCATGGCCTGCTGCGCTACTAGCTTCTGTGGCTTTCCCACATGCTCCACCGGTGGCACCTGTGGCTCTAGCTGCTGCCAGCCCAGCTGTTGTCAGTCCAGCTGCTGTCAACCCAGCTGCTCCCAATCCAGCTGCTGTCAACCCAGCTCCTGCCAATCCAGCTGCTGCCAGCCCTGCTGCTCCCAGTCCAGCTGCTGCCAGCCCTGCTGCTCCCAGTCCAGCTGTTGCCAGCCCAGCTGCTGCCAACCAAGCTGCTGTGGAACTGGCAGTGGCCAGGAGGGTGGCAGTGGAGGCGTGAGCTGCCGCGTCAGATGGTGCCGCCCAGACTGCCGCGTGGAGGGCACCTGCCTGCCCCCCTGCTGTGTGGTGAGCAGCACACCCCCAACCTGCTGCCAGCTGCACCATGCCCAGGCCTCCTGCTGCCGCCCATCCTACTGTGGACAGTCCTGCTGCCGTCCAGCCTGCTGCTGCTACTGCTGCCCCCCAAGCTGCTCTGAGCCCAGCTGCTAAGTGCCAGGGTGCTGGGTATCTCAGAATGAAATGGAAAGTCCTGCAGAATTGCGTGGATCTCTAAGAAAATGCTCTGTGTGGTGGATGCTAAGTATCTTCATGTCGCTAACCTGCTCACCAGTAGTGGAACTATTCATCGGGACCACAGAGATGTGCTGGAATTAGTTTACTGTAAACACACCTCAGTTGGTGTGTTCAAAGGACTCTGCTTTGCTTAGGCAGTGCACCAGGATGGGGTGGAACTTCATTCCAGTGACATATGGACTTCCTTCCCTAGTTCTTGGTCCTCACATATCTTCAGCCATGCTTTCTACTTAAATAATCTCTGTTGCTCTCAAATAAAGTGTTTTGTGCACACGTGGATAGATTTCTGTCCATCTTCTAATTTTAAGCTGCCCACCTATAGACCGTAATAATCTTCAGGCATAGACATCTAAGTCTAAAACAAAATTGCTATGTGAAAATTACTTTATGCTTGAGTCATCTGCTAATAAAAAATGTTCTGTGCATTAAATAATCTTCATGGTTATTTCAATATGTGGATGTTTTATTAAAATAGATCCAGACAAACAGAGTTACCCTGGATGAACTTTTTCTGTCATCTCTGACCTTGTCCCTTTCAGTCCAGTAGATGTTTTTCTTCATCCATGTACAAAATAAAGAAACCAGATTATCTACTAAATAGATTAGAAAATATCTATCAATACTATTTCTGAGACAACTTGGATTTAGTTACTACTACTTAGCCTTCTCTTTCCCATTGGTTCCCAGCTGTGTAAGCTTCAACTGCAGTATTCACCTGCACTTGCCAAGGGTAAGAGGGGTACCTCTGTGCCAGGTGAGAGAAGAGCAGACAACTTTGGAGTATAACTGCTGAGTTCCAGCCTCATGTCATACAGATGTGTTAGAAATCTCAAACATAAATATCACAATCTAAAATTTACAAGCCAGTCAAAACATGCCTTTTTGGAAAATGAGACAGATTTTATCATCTAATTTTAACTCTTGGGTAAGACATTGACTACAACACATAAAATACAAAAATCTAAGAAGACATGAGAAAATTCTTTCGAGGTGATTTACAAGTTCCCAGCATTTACCTCTCTCATTAGATTGGCAGCAAGGATGGATCACAAACAGGATGGTACATTCCAGAAAACTGAGCGGCTATGCATTTTTTTCAAGATGTCGTGACTCCTAGATATTTTCCCCAAGCTTTTTTGTTCAACCGCCAAATTAAGACAAAAATAACTTGACATTCCCCAGTGTCTCCACAGCAAATGAGCCTCCTTTGTGGGCGGTGCTACAACTTGAAAGTGCTATTTACTCATTCATGAGTGGCTCAGGCGGCCATGAATCATGCCTGATGCTCCGCCCCCTCAGTTATTCCCCCACTGAATCAGATTCAATAAACATTTAATAAGACTCTATCAAAATCAGGCTAGATACTTTCTGAAAAACCATGTTGCTTGGTTCACAACGAAAAAACTCTGGCCTGAAATACAGTGCTCACACGTTACCAACCAGCTGAAAGGGCAAGAGTTACAAAGCTCATTTGAGATGGTGCTGGATAGAGTCAATGTGGAAGATGCGTCTATTACATGTGATCAAACACCCCAATGTGCTAAATTAAATGTAACTTGGTCTATGTATCCAGGAGGGAAAAAATGATTCTTGGAAAGAGCAAATTGTCCTCTGTTTCGGGGTTGTGCATAGATGCCCAAGAGGAATGGCAACTATTCACAATAAGGGTGTTGCCCTAACCTAAAGTGAGAAGGCTCTTTGAACATGGAAACCACAAACACTCCCCTCAAGAGTACACGGCCCATAGAACGAGTCGCAACAACCTTATAAAACAAAGTCATTCCCATCATATGTCACAAGAATTTCAATGGAAGCCAATCAGAGTACCACTGAGGAACAAATTTAAACAAAAACAAGAAAAATATGTTAAGAATTTTATAAGCACTAGCTCGCTTGACTATATAAAGGGCCCATGTTCAGGTCAGCTCCCAAACTCAGAAACTCATCCCAGCTACTCAACACTCAACCAACTCCTAACACCATGGCCTGCTGTGCTACTAGCTTCTGCGGCTTTCCCTCTTGCTCCACTGGTGGTACCTGCGGCTCCAGCTGCTTCCAACCAAGCTGCTGCGAAGGTGGCTATGGCTATGGCATCGGAGGTGGCTATGGCTATGGCATCGGGGGTGGCATTGGCTACGGCCAGGAGGGTGGCTATGGAGGCGTGAGCTACCGCGTTAGATGGTGCCGCCCAGACTGCCGCGTGGAGGGCACCTACCTGCCCCCCTGTTGTGTAGTGAGCTCTATTCCCCCAACCTGCTGCCAGCTGCACCATGCCCAGGCCTCCTGCTGCCGCCCATCCTACTGTGGACAGTCCTGCTGCCGCCCAGCCTGCTGCTGCTACTGCTGCTAACCCACCTGTTAAGAGCCAGATTGCAGATTTTCAATGCTCCTGAATTGTGTATCTCCTTGACCAACCCTGGACCAGTAACAAGTTCTTCAACCTTTACTTCATTGTCTATTATGGGGTTATAGAGTACCAGTTCATCACAGTCCTGTCTGGGTCTGTTCTATAATCAATATCTTGACCCTCTACAGTGGATCCAGAAATGCTAAGAATTCACCAAGTCGTTCTGGATACACTGGGTCTGAAACTCTTGCAGATTTAAAAATTATCAAACTCTTGAGAAATCTTTTCTTAAGAACAGACCAGAACTCTATCCATCCTGCTTGATGACCAGTTTTCATTTCTGTTTACTTAAAACTTTTCAGCATCAAAGGCACCAGACTATAGCTGAGAGACATTCTTCGAATATCATCATGGAAAATGGAAGTTCTTTACTGCACCTCCAGCCTCTAAGAAATAGGCTAGACCAGCCTGGCTGTGGTGGTGCACACCTTTAATTCCAGCACTCGAGAGGCAGAGGCAGGTAGATCTCTGTGAGTTCGAGGCCAGCCTGGTCTACAAAGCAAGTTCCAGGATAGACTCGAAAGCTACACAGAGAAATCTTGTCTCAGGAAGGAAAAAGGGAAGGAAGGAAGGAAGGAAGGAAGGAAGGAAGGAAGGAAGGAAGGAAGGAAGGAAGGAAGGAAGGAA
>JABTXL010003002.1:103427-121849 GCA_025134845.1 Neodon shergylaensis
GAAGGAAGGAAGGAAGGAAGGAAGGAAGGAAGGAAGGAAGGAAGGAACAGACTGAACTATTCCTCATTTTGCCATTGATTCCTTATTTTTTGGATCATAATTAGCTTGCCTTTTGGGTATTTCCATTATATCTGTAGTATTGTGTCTTGTGATGTTTCTTAATAAAAATTATATCTTGGCAAAGAAACCATGGTTTTTGTTTCTACTTATTCATCTAGTCTTTCACTCGCTTACAATTTTAAAAAATGTACTTAAATGAATGCTTTTGTTTCTTCTGAGAAACTAAGTCATTCATGCATCGTGTATTATTCTCACCATTAAAATGCATTAATGGCCACTGTAAGGCAGGAAACTGGAAGGCATAAAGAATCAGTTCTTATCTATGACAACCTGGCTATCCAGAAAGAAAAAGAATATGGTCAAATAGCTACAGTGTGATGAGATAAATTATAATCTCCTCCCAGTTCACAGAAGTACTCTTAGTGGGTAGTGTTTGTGGTCAATAAGTCTTGAGAGGCCTGCTTACAATAAGGTATTTCTCCACAGGCCAGGAAGTACCAAAAATCCTACTTGAATAATAGGAAATAACAACGTATAAAATTGAGAGAAAATTTTTTTGTCTAGAAATATAAAAGAGAAAAAAGAGAGGGGCAGAATTATGTTATTGGGAGCTCATGGATCTTGCTATGTGATCCCTCCCCATCAAGTCAACAAATTCACATCATCTTTGAGACTTTGTGTGAAAAGCACTAAAGTTGCTGGGTTTCCTATGTGCATCAGTTTAGAAAAAGACAAAAGGCACCGAGGGGCTGACAGAACGAAGAAACCAAAAGAAAGCAATGCCTCAAGATCTTACGGAAATGACCGATGGTCTGTGGATGGTCTCCACACTGGAAATAATACCTTGGATGTGTTTACAGAAAGGAACACATAGAATGAGCAGCAGAATCTGAAAATAATTGCTTCACCATGAGACCAGTAAGGTCTTTGTGATGGCATCAGCAGCAAGAGAGGCTTTACGAAGGAGAGAATCCTCATAGGGAGCTGTGAAGGTCTTTCCCAGTGAAAAGAAAAGGATGAGAAAGAAGAACTTATACACCTATTAGAATAATTAAATCCAAAGCAACAACACAACCAAATGCTGATGAGGATGTGCAGCAACGGAAAACCTCACTTGTTGTTGATGGGGATGCAGAATGCTACAGCCCTTCGGTAGTCTGGTACCTTATTGCAAAACTGAACATCCTGTTACCATAGAACCTATAAATTGTGCTTCTGTATATCTACCCATTTGAGATGAACACTTATATCTGCTTTGAAAACCTGCACTGATGTTGATTGTAAGTGACCAAGATATCTTTCAGTAGGTGAATATGATAAACAAACTCTGGGACATCTATCCAGTGAAATACTCTTTGGTTTATTATAAAACAAGTGAAATAAACCAGTCTTAAAAAGCTGCATGCTAAATAGTTTAACAGTAGTTCAAAGACACAGAAACAGTCGATAGTTAACTGTCCTCTATACTTGATGTGCAGATGTCTGGGTCTAACACTGGAAGACAAGCTTAGGATTTAAAGAAAATACGTTACAGAACTAGAGCATCACGGGACTATCTGATGAAACCTACAAAGCAGGAGGTTAGGTTTCTGAGACAGCATTCCTTCTCAGATAAACGGAGCATGGGAGATGTTATACTCACTTCCTCATCACCTCGGCTAATCCTTCTTATTTGAAATATGCACCTGATGCTTCGAACCAAGTCCTGTGAAATTGGCAGAGCCCTGGTCCTGACATTGATGAGTTTGTACCAATGCCCACAGCTAGCCTACCAGTGAGGAGAGTTGGTGTGATTCGATCAAACCAATGCTTGGTGGATTTCCAAACCCGGAGGCCTAGAACATTCCTGTTATGTAGTACGGTAGGCTGCAATCAATTCTCAAAAAATGGCAGCTTCCTAAAATGAATTTGGCAATGACTCTTCTGTTTCTATATTGTGAAATACATTAAGGAGTATAGGTATTAGGTATTCATGGAAGTTCTGGTAGAATTCTGCATTGAAACCATCTGGACCTGGGCTTTTTTTGGTAGGGAGGTTTTTGATAACAGCTTCTAATTCTTCGCAACTAACAAGTCTATTTAGATTGTTCACCTGGTCCTGGTTTAACTTTGGTATATGGTATTTATCTAAAAACTGTCCATTTCTTTTACATTTTCCAATTTTGTGGCATACAGGCTTTTATAGTAAGATCTAATGATTCTCTGAATTTCCTCTGTGTCTGTGGTTATGTCCCCCTTTTCAATTCTGATCTTATTAATTTGCGTATTCTCAAATCCCTCTGCCATTTGATTAGTTTGGATAGGGGTTTATCAATCTTGTTGATTTTCTCCAAGAACCAGCTTTTTGTTTCATTGATTCTTTGGACTGTTTTCTGTGTTTCTATTTTGTTGATTTCAGCCCTCAGTTTGATTATTTCCAGTTTTCTACTCCTCCTAGGTGAGTCTGCTTCTTTTTTTTCTAGAGTTTTCAGATGTGCTGTTAAGTCTCCAATGTGTGCTTTCTCCGTTTTCTTTAAGTGGGCACTTAGTGCTATGAACTTTCCTCTTAGCACTGCTTTTATAGTGTCCCATAGGTTTGAGTATGTTGTGTCTTTCTTTTCATTGAATTCAAGGAAGACTTTAATTTCTTTCTTTATTTCTTCCTTGATCCAGGTGTGGTTCAGTAGTTGACTGTTCAGTTTCCATGAGTTTGTAGGCTTTCTGGGGGTAGCATTGTTGTTGAATTCTAACTTTAATCCATGGTGATCCGATAAGACACAGGTGGTTACTAATATTTTTTTGTAACTGTGGAAGTTTGCTTTGTTACCGAGTATGTGGTCAATTTTTGAGAGGGTTCCATGAGCTGCAGAGAAGAAGGTATATTCTTTCCTATTTGGGTGGAATGTTCTATAGATGTCTGTTAAATCCATTATAGGATGAGAACTCCAATTTACCTGGAGGAGGAATTCTAAATATGGACACGTAGAGCCTACCCCACCACTCCCAGGCTTGAAGAATGTTCTCTCTTCTGCGATGTTGTCCCACACACATTGATTCTGATCAGATAATTCATCTCATATCAAAATAAATTTTTGATAATAAATGATTGTGATTGGTCTTCACCTGTGAGTTCTTACCCCAAACTTGCTAGCCTAACCAACAAGTCCAATGGCCTCCTGAAGACCATTGTACCATCATTTCAGGATAACACTGAAGATTGATTCTTTACAGGGTCTATAACATGTTTGAACCTGTAACCTGTGTCAGCTGAGACCATGGCTTCTGAAACAATGGGAGTAAGAGTAGCTCCATAACTATTAAATGCAGACATTCTGTTGTTCTTTGTCCCACAATTGTGAGCTATGCTGATTTAGTGGTCTTGGTTCTTAAGGAGAAAACACTTTCACCAGGAGGCAAATGACAGCCTAGGAGCTGGTACTGACATTGTGTTATTTTGGTCTCTTCCTGTCACTGAACTCAGAAGGATAGAAAGTGGGTCACTCTGCTGACTTTTGTCCTTGATCCTGAATCTCGAGATGAAGTCTGGGTTGCTGACACTCAGTTGTAGCAAAAAAGGACTAAATGAAGAAGACAGGTTATTAAATGAAGAGTCAGTATAAAAAATTAATGGAGAATTCACAGCAAAAATGTAGGACCACTGTGGATGCAGACTCTTCAAGAATAAAGGCTAGAATCACCCCCAAGTTAAAATCCCTGACCAACTGAGAGCCAGATAAAAAAATGAAGTGAGTGTTGGAAGAAAAGAATTATAGATACTATGTATATCCCTATCACTAATTACAGAATCAAGGGCTGCAGAAACTTCTTGTCCTATTGCATCATTTGGGATGTGATGCACTGTAGTAATCTTTGCTGGGAATATTGCCCTCCTTGCTTGCTTTTCTCCTCTATACCCCTTTGTGGCACTACAGGCTAAACTTCACATGGATGAAATTTTACTTAAAAGATCGATCTTGGGAAACATATTCTGTTGCCATGGTTTACAGATGAGTAACTATGTTGCTTATACTCAGATGCTTATGAAGAAGAGAGAGGAAGTAACTATCTACCTCCAAACTTAATGTTGAAGGGAGACTGTCTTGATATATGTAGATTTCAGAGTAAACTGATCTGTGTACCTGTTGTTAAATTACTTTTTTTCAGCTCCACCATCTTCCCTCTGATATCCAAGAATCCTGTCTTGGAGCCCAGAATCCCGCATTGTTCCTCTGCCTGCGTCTCTGCTAGACTTGACCACTAGGGGGCAAGAGAGGAAAACTGCACGGTCTGCAGAGGAGGGCACTTTCTGCTTACTCGGATGCCAGAGGGTGCCAGGATTATCACCTCGGGATCTCTGCTTCACTCCAGCAGGCACAGATCCTTGCCCTGGCAGCACCTGAGTTCAATTTGCAGTTGTCTCCACCCTCAGAAAACCAACTCCATTACTCTTCTCAATCCCTACACGAGCTAGCCAGCCACGCCCCTTCAAAAAGGTGTTTCACTCTTCCGGGTAAAGCCCTCTCTAAGTTTGTATGCTTTCATTTTTTCCTTCTTTCTTTTAAAATGAACATGTTCTGCATGTACTAAATTTATGATGTCTTAGGGGTTTCTTTAAGCCCTTTTAACCTTCTAAACAACGACCTGAAGATTATTTGTATTAAATTAATTCAATACAAATATTGTGTGTGTAGCTGACATCTCCTGACGAACCTCTCTTACATTTGCCTTCTTTAATTTTTTTAAAATTATTTAGTGTGAGCTATTCAGACTTTTCACTCATTCTCTTTGGTGGCTCATCATAGTTGGCTGTGGGGAACACACTGGTCTGTGTACTTTAGAGGGAGCACCCAGAGAGTCACATCTGAGCCACGTTAAATCTAATTTAGAAACCAGAAAGACTACCCTGCAACACGGTACTCTGGTTGCCGCACACCGCGGACCCCCGTGTGCGCTCTATGCGCTAGAACCCAGTTCGGGAACTTCGGGCAAGGGGCTGGAGGTTCAGAATACACACGCAGAGACAGACCGACACAAGATTACAAGAGATTTCTCACTCTATTGAGTGATTGGCCCTTTGTCCAATTAATCTACTCCTAAAAACCAAACATGTATCCAGGCACGATGGCACAAGCCCATAATCCCAGCACTCAACACCCAAGAGACTGAAGTAGGAGAATTGCCAGTTCAAGGCCAGCCTGGGATTTATAGTGAATCCTTATTTAAAAAAAAAAAATCAATGACTCTGGCTACTTGTGGGAACATTCTCCTCATGCAATGCTCATTCCTTTCTGGTCTCCTCTTTCTTCACAGCTGACCAAAAAAAAAAAAAAAAAAAAAACAAATTCTCTCACTCACCGACTAGGATTTTAAGTGGGTTCCATTATACCCCATACCCCAGTTGCATTTTCTAAATGTATTTAAATGACATCCCGTCAATATAAATCATAAGTGTTAAAGAAAATCCAAGAACAAAGAAGTAGTAAAGGAAACAAAACAGCAAAGAAAGAAGGCAAAGATGCTGACAGAGAATTGCTTCCAGGCCCAGCTGGTTCTTCATGGTTAACATGTCCACACCCAGGCAACATCCCAGGACTCCAGCAGGGTAAAATAGAGAGAAAGTAACCCTTCTGGAGAAGGCAGAGACTCCACTGGCTTCAGAGGTTGTGATGAAGACGGTAAAAGACCTCCAGAAATGAGACATTATGAAACTAAAGCCTTCACCTTTACCCCAGGCCACCCACAATACAAGAGCTCCAGGTTCGGTCTGCTTGTTCAACCACCACCTCTCCTAGAAGCATTTGCTGAGCACTTAGAGCTTCAACCATCTTCAAGTGTTATTCAGTTTAGTCCTTCAACACCACATCAGTGTGACAATAACAGCCATTTTCAGCGTTTTCTTGGTTGTCAGTGGTTGACCCGGTGAGGCTGACCTCACCCTGTGCTTCTGTAGTTAGACTCAATCTTGTGTGGTTGTGGTCAGAACAGTCTCTACTCCCTGATGTCTGTGGATATTCAGTTCCTTCCCACTACTAGCATTTGCTGCTGCTCTTCACTGCCGCTGCAATGCCTCACTCCCCCTCTATCTTAAAGAGCAGCCTTACACCCTCTGTGAACCCCAGCAGACACAAGGATGCTTCAGAGTATGCCTGGGCCCTACTTGCCATCGCCCACCTGACGTCTCCTAACACAGGACAAGTCACATTGAAGGTGTTCAACAACCATTGAAAAAAAACAGATTATATATTTTTATTAAAATGTAATAGTAACATTATAGATTAATATATAGTCAGATAACAACAGATTGTGAAACCAGAGACCTTTGGTCTAATCGCAGTTCATTTCCTTTGTCCCTTACTGATAAAAGAAAGGAGTAACAACCTTATCAACTTTTATAAAGTGTTTTAAAATTGAATGGCATAATACACAGAAAGACCTTAGAATCTTTTTTAAAAATCATCTGAATTTGTTGCTACTCTTTATCCTTGTATATAGGTACCTATTTAGTAAATTCACATATTGAAGTTCCAATATCAACTAAAACTTAAAAATATAACATTTATTTTTTTTATTTTACTTTTTATTGAAAAAAAATCCCTGCTTCCTCCCAGCCTCCCATTTCCCTCCCCCTCCTCCCGCCCCTCTCCCCCTCCCCCCACTCCTCTCCCTCTCCCTCTCCAGTCTGAAGAGCAGTCAGGGTTCCCTGCCCTGTGGAAAGTCCAGGGTCTTCTCCCCTCCATCCAGGTCTAGGAAGGTGAACATCCAAACTGGCTAGGCTCCCACAAAGCCAGAACATGAAGTAGGAACAAAGCCCCATGCCATTGTCCTTGGCTTCTCATCAGCCCTCATTGTCCGCCATGTTCAGAGAGTCTGGTTTTATCCCATGCTTTTTCAGTCACAGTCCAGCTGGCCTTGGTTAGCTCCCAATAGATCAGCCCCACTGTCTCGGTGGATGGGTGCAAACTTTGGGTAGTGTGCTAGCCATATTTACAACAATATCATACAAGCTAGAATCATTATCAGAGAGGAGTAAGACTTAACTGAGAAAATGCCTCCATAAAATAGAGCTGTAGCCAAGCCTGTAGTACATTTTCTTGTTTAGTGATTGATGTGTGTGTGGGGGGTGGGGGGCGGGGGGTAGCTCATTGTGGGCGTGCCACCTCTGGGTTGGTGGCTTAAGTTTTATAAGAAAGCAGGATGAACAAAACAGAGTAACACATCAGTAAGCAGCACTCATTCATGGCCTCTGCATCAGCTCTTGCTTCTAGGTTCATACTCTAGTTGAATTCCAGCTGTGACTTCCTTCAATAATGGACTATGATGTGGAAATATAAGTCAAATGCCCTTTCTTCTGTAACTTGCTTTGCTCATTGTGCTTCATCACTGGAACAGCAACCCTAATCAAAACAGGTAGTGGTCATTCCTCATTGATACTTTTTTTCCTATCCTGCTCATCCATGTGATGTTCTCAATTGTAATGTGACACTTAGTAACTACTCTATCTCATCTAGATTTTTAACAACTCTTCAAAAATAATAAATTTAAAACTTATACAGAAAAAATATAACATTTAAGGAACTGGAGAGATGACTTAGCATTTAAAAGCATATACTGCTCTTGTAGAAGATCTGAGTTCAGGTCCCAGCACTCACTACCTCCTGTAGCTCCAGCTCCGGGGACTCTGTCATCCTCCTCTGATGCTCACAGGCACCCACACTCACAGGTTCACACACACACACACACACACTTAAAAACAAAAAGATAAAGATGTTTAACATTCAAGTATTTTAAGGCTACCATAGAATAATTGTAAATTTAAATATGTCAACAATAGATTTCACTTAGTTACCCGCTAGCATTTTTTCCTCACTCTCGGGCATATACTGTATTATTCAGGGGCTGGAGAGATGTTTCTCTCAGTAGGTAAGAGCATTTGCTGGCCAGGCATATGGCACACACCATTAATCCCAGCAGTTGGAAGGTACAGAGGTAGAGGCAGAGAATCTCTATGAGACCAGCCTGGTCTACATATTAAACTCTAGGAGAGACTACATAGACCCTGTCTCAAAAAAATGCACTGGCTTTTCTCCCAAGTCTTCCAGAGGACCTGCGTTCAGGTCCCAGCACCTAACACCCACAGCTCACAACCATATCCAGGAGGATCTGATGTCCTCTCTGGCTTCTGCAGGCACCAGCAGACTATTCTATAGACATAAAACATTTTTTTATAAAAATAACCATTACTCAGTGTCCATCTTCCTATCCACTTTAGCTCTAGTAAAAGTATATATTTCTATATTATTTCACTGTTTATGATTTTCCATTTCACTCTGCATGTTCTGTAGGCCACAATGATACACGAGAACTAAAGGAAACTTACAGTTCCCCCAAAAAATTGTTTAGAATTCCAGCGAGAGGAAGCTGGTTAAGTAAAAACTTGTGAGACTATCACATGTGCCGTGTGACCAAATGCCTTGAGATCTGCTCTGGCATGTCCAATGAAATCACGTAAGTCCGCAGGGAGCAGAGTGAGAGAGATGCCTTTTTTACACACACACACACACACACACACACACACACACCCCACACACAGCAGTGAATACCAGCTGGCCTCAGGAAACATCACTACTCCTCTTAAAAAGCAATACAACTCAAAGGTAATTCAGGAGTGGCAATACAATAGCAAGGGTTACGTCAAATTTGGGGCTGGCTCAGCAGTTAAGAGCCCTTGTGCTCTTGTCAAGGACCTGCATTCAGTTCCCAGCACCCACATGATGCCTCACGACCATCTACAACTCCAGTTTCCAGATTCCGTGCCTTCTTCCAACCTTCACAGGTACCAGGCATGTACATGCTACACATACATGCATGTAAGCAGAACACTCATACACATAAAATAAATCTAAAAATATATACAGAGAGAGTTACATCAAACTTGACTATAACCGTTCATTACATCAAACTTGACTATAAGCACCATTCAGGTGGGAGAGGAGTGTCCACCATTTAAACCCATGCTCAAAATCCTTTGCATGTATGCTTCACCAAGTGTGCATTCCGCGACGAGAGGATTAATATTCCTAGTAGCCCTGAAGACAGCCACTCTTCCTTTCCACCTCCTCTATAAAGACGTTCATCAGAAATGTCAAAGATCGTGGGATTCCGTACGACAGACCTAAATGTTCTTACTCACAGCCATTTTTATTAGAATGGGAAACTTCAAAGACTTCTATGTTATATACAATTGTGACAAGATAAACTACTCCAGACAACTTCGGAAATACTACGTGGCCCATGAGTGGGAAGCTGCTAAGCATTGCTGCTGATTCAGGAGATGCTGGAGTGGGAGGGTTTACCCAAGATCAACCTGGAAATCCACGGAGTTCTTGGGAGGTGGTGGTTGGTTAAGCACAGGCAGGCTCACAACAAAGAGTGACTAACACACATAAAAAGCATCATCAGCCTCCATTTGGAAGGTGGTAAGCAAAAATTTCCATCCGTGTGCTCCAGCCTCCAGCGCCTCACTCCAGCCCTGCTCCTTCCTGCTCACGGGTGTGGTCCTGCCGGGCCCCCAGCTAAAGGCGGTATTGACTGCTTTCCCCACCAGTCAAGCAGCTTTTGCTCAGAGCCCCTTCCGAAGAGTAGATCTGAGACCTGGATAGGATCCTTGGCTTCTGTTACAAACTGTACACACAACCTCTCATTCAGCAAAACGTTCCACCTCCCCTTTCAAAACGTCACCCAAACTCTACTCTCTCTTACCAGTGGCTCATCCGCCACCGGCATCAGTGACCATCCTCTCTCACCTGGATTCTAAACTCAGTCCGTTTCCACGCCATCTCTGGGCAGATCATTTTCCTTCAAACATGAAACCTATCCCTCTCTGCTTTAAATCAACTGAATAGAATAAGTAACTACTAATTTTTCACAGCCGAGGAGGAGAATGGTCCTTGCCAATTAACTGATTATGTCAAAAGGGCTCTCAGAGGTGAGTCTGAATGTTTCAAACACAAACAAATGTCGTGTCTGAGATAATAAATATGTCAGTTACCCTGATCAGGCTATTACACATTGAATGCGTGTACTGAAATGACACACTGGAACCCCTAAATATGTACAATTACAAGTCAATTAAAAATAAGTTTGAAATATGTAAACCATCCGGTGAATTTTTCAGTGCCCTTAGAATAAAAATCTAAACGCTGTAGAATACCCTAGAAAACCCTACCTCACCAGGAGCCGACTGGCTTCTTTAACATTGTCTCCTGTCATAATTCTTCTCTGTTTCCCAGCTACCCTGGCAAGAACAATCTGACTGCCCAAATCATAGTAGCCACCCTCCGCCGCCATCTCCCTGTCACTCCTGTTAACGTATTTCCTTGCCTTATGGCAACTGGCACTGTCTGAAGTTCTTATGTGTTCACCGGTTTATTTTGTGACTGCCAGTTTCCTCCACTGTGATGGACACTGTAACAAGGACCCTATCTGAATGCTTATTGATGCATACAACCAGACATAACACAAGCCATTTTAATACATTAATAAATGAAAATATATATATATAAAATCTACAATTATATGAAGTTGAGGGTTGAAGATAGAGCTCAAGGGGAGAGCCCTTATAAGGCTTTCTGTTCAATTCCTCGGTATGGTCATACGCATACACACACATATATATATTATACTATAATATATTATGCATAACATATTGTCTATAGCTCAATGCATGAGGTATTGATGTTAGATAAGCCATTCTTCATTAGCTATGCAACTTTGTACCCAATAATATATCTATTCTCTTTTTATAATCTGGAAAATGGGCATAGTGATAATCCCGATCTTACAGAATATAGAAAGAAAATGCATATTAAATACTTAGTACTATGCCTGGGGCATGGCATACATAAAATAAGGGCTGTGTTTTAGTGGAGGATTAGTGTTGCAGTTATCTTTAAAATATTAATATAAACTATAAAAAACTAAGTCACCTAGAAAATGGTTCCCCAAGACTGAACAGTGTGGTGTGAATTCCCAGGTTAAGATTTTCTAACCATCCCCATTGTTCCTTTGAGATACTTTTGGGCAGCTTGACACAAGCTGGGTTCATCTGGGAGTGGAGAACTTGACCCTAGAAGATGTCCTCCATCAGGTTCTCCCATAGGCACGTCTGTGGGGCATTTTCTTGATTGATGGCTAATGTGGGAGGGCCCAGCTCACTCTGAACAGGTGGTCCTCAGTTTCATAAGAAAACAACATGAAAAAGCTATGAGGAGCAATCCAGTAAGCAACACTCCTCCAAGGTCTCTGCTTCATCCCTATCTCCAGGACCCTACCTTAAGATCCTGCCTTGACTTTCCTCAATGGACTGTGACATGGGCTACATTAACCCAATAAACTCTTGTCTTCCCAAGTTGTTCTTGGTCACGATGTTTACCACAGCAATAGAGACCTCACTAGGAAATCCATCCAACTATGCCTTCCTTTGTGACAGGAGCCATACTTCCCTCCTCACTCCCCTATATCACACAAATATGTCCCAATCATTTCCTCTAGCTTCAAATCAGCAGGAGGGCATGCGAAGTAAGAAGAAAACATGGAGTTGGAGACACACAGTTGACTTCACATGCCAGAATGCTCCAGAGAATACTGACTTATCAGTTATGAAAATAAACACAAAGGAGTATGTGGTCAAGGAGGGTGGCAGGACGTTTATGCTCTAACACCTTACTGAGAACTTCCAGAACCTTCTGGCATATTGAAAGCTCTGGGAAACCCCCAAGGGGGGAAGTCGGTATGCACCACATTTGACTAAGGGTCTTGTTTTTGGGACCCCTGGAGCAGCTGTTCCTGGGGCTCACTCTAAGAATACTGTATCCTTTCATCCTTAAGTCTCAGCACAACCCATCTTTAAGTGATAAAAAGTCTAAGCTCATAGCACAGTCAGATGAGGTTATGAGGGCCCTGGTCCTTGTTACTCTTACAGTTCTTTGTGGCCATCCACATACCCCTCCCAAGTCTTCGGTCAACACATGTACAAAGGGATAAAAAACAAATGATTTTCTAGAATTCTGTAGAAAACTACTTCTTTGCACATTCCCCAACCTGCTTCCCATAGACTCCATCCACTCCTTTTGGACTCAACTTCTTGGAACCACAAGACATAATTTTTTTCTTTTACTTTTTCAGTCAGAGAGCCTAAACTGTCTCATGGAAACTCATGGTTGCTAGAAGAAGAGAAACCCAAAAGTAAGTGAAGTGTTCATCTGTAAAAGAGACACAGAGCACAGGGAAGTGCTGCAGATACCTGCCATTCCATGCCACTATTAGTGATGTGTAATGATTGGAAGATGATGGCTCTGTGCCTTTGAAGACTAAAGTGATGAAGCTGTCTGTGCAATGACACCTGGGCTGTATGAGGAATCCTCATTTGACAGCAAAACAACCCGAATCCCTTTTATGAGGTATGGAATGTGGCTTAGGTAATAAACACTTAAGTAATTAGATGGATTTTTATGGAAGCAGCCATAAACTGAAACATGGGGAAAATGCCTTGGCGATGGGGTTGACGCCCAGGGAGGCGGGTATATAAGAGCCAGGGCAGAAGTCGGGAGCATTCACACATCAACTGACTTCTCCTCTCAACCCAACCACAACCCAACTCCCAAAGCCATGGCTTGCTGTGTTGCCCGCTGCTGCAGCGTCCCCACCGGCCCTGCCACCACCATCTGCTCCTCTGACAAGTCCTGCCGCTGTGGAGTCTGCCTGCCCAGCACCTGCCCACATGAGATCAGCCTCCTGCAGCCCACCTGCTGTGACCCCTGCCCCCCACCCTGCTGCCAACCTGAAGTGTACGTGCCAACCTGCTGGCTGCTCAACTCTTGCCACCCAACTCCCGGCCTGAGCGGCATCAACCTGACCACCTACGTCCAGCCTGGCTGTGAGAGTCCCTGTGAGCCCTGCTGTTAAGCCCTACTCCCAGATTCAGGGGCCTGGCTTCTCAACATTCTCCCCATCACCTACTCTTCAGCAACTGTTTCTGCCTGAATCCCAGCTTCATCAACCCCAGGGCCCAGGAACAGAAGCCAGTGGACCATGCTTAAGCTGCCCATGCTTTGTTCCTATGGGCACAGATGGCCGCCTTCTCTCTTTTAGGCTCTATCCCTCCTTTTTGAGAGCTACCATTTGGACTACTCATTAATAAAGTTCATTCTGGCTTAGCATTCCTGGCCTCATAGCTATTTATTTCTCTGTTTCCTCTTAGGGAAAGTAGAACGCCAAGTTGTACCTGAAAGCAGTTTGTTATGCAGCCCAAGGGCCACCCCAACACAGTGAGAAATCTTTTTATTTATTTATTTATATAAATATGCATATATATTTATATAATATATAAATATAAATAAATATATATATATAAATATATATAATTTTTACTCATTTGAATAACAACCACAGTTTCCCCTCCTCTCCTATGCCTGTCCTCCCCAAACCACCCCCATCCACTCCGTAGGAAGGGTAAGGCCTCCCTTGGGAAGTCAACAAAGCCTGCTACATTCAGCTGAGGCAGCACACCCCTCCCAATTGCACTGAGGCTGAGTAAGGCATCCCACCATATGGAATGGGCTTCAAACAGCCAGCTCATGCACTAGGGATAGATCCTGGTCCCACTGCTAGGGGGCCCTGAAAACTCCAGCAGGTTCTTTCTATAGGATCTTTCCATTTAATGAATATTTCTGGAGCTATCCACTGTGTCATGTAGAATCTAGACATAAATATAATATTCTACTTTTTTTATTCAACTCTTCATTTCTTCCTTGGTTAACTAAGAAAAAAATAATCCTTGCGCTGGCATGTGAAAATAATTTCTACCCCCTCCTCATAGTCAACAAAAGTTTCAGGCTCACAATGGAGGTTACTTTGAAATTCCAGACTCTTAAAAACAAGTCAATGCACCCACAGGTGAGTCTATGGAGAGCTGCGCTCCTCACAGGAGGGCTTCTGGGGACTTCATTATGCTAAAATGTGCCATGACTTTGTAATAAAACAGCAGAGTGTGGACTTCTCCCCAATCAACTTGACCGTGCCCTCCTCTTTCTATTTTGTTTTCGTAAATTAGCTTCAGAGACAGGCGTTTTCTGGAGAACAACTGGGGAGGGTTAGCCATCGCTTCCAGGCTCTGATGTGCAGGGGGGAAAAAGACATCACTAAATTATAACTAAGCTACTAAATCTAAGTAAATAGGAGTTAAAATTTTGTATTGTGTTTCATTTTTTCCCCTTTAGAGTGGGAAAATAGTAAATGTGAAAAAACTTTAACATTTAGAGCTGGTTGCTTGGAAAAGCTTAAAAGTGTGTGCCTGTGTGCATACATGTGTGTGCATATGACCTATTTTGGATAAAATAGTTCAAGCTCTATCAGTAAGAAGAAACTACATCGCATCAAACATAGGGAATCAAAGGCCCACGACATATAAATCAACAACACTGTGGTAAAGACACTGAACTTGAAACTGCTTTCATGTTCAGACATCGTCTTTATCAGAATTCTTATGGTTTGAGGTCCCCGAGCTGTAATTTACATATTTACATCAGCTGAGCACTCATTGCTCAGGTATTAGTTGTAAAAGGAAAGAAGCAAAAGTTCTTGCCCTTGAAGAGTTCTGGGGAAGACTTATGAATAGTTGATATCTTCCAGAATAATCATTGTTGTGTGAATATCAGCATTTATTGTTTCTTGTCCCTTTAAGTGAGGTCCCCCTGAGTTCACAGTAGCCTCAACTGTGCTTAGAAGTTGACTGGCTCAAGTGGCTTATACTATCACATCACTGAGATATCCATAATGCATTAAGCCAAAGTGAAATATTCTTTATACTACAGAATTAGCAACAAAGTTCTGACAGCACAAAATATACATTCCTCTTGGGGAAAAAATCTCTGTGTTGACCACTACGCTATTTCCTTAGTTTTGATGAACAACCTAAATACAGTAAGAGCTCTCCACAAAGCACCCAGATTGCTGAAATCTAATTGTGTAGTTGAATATTTTCTTACCTTGGGGACTTTGTGGCCTCTCTCTCTCTCTCTCTCTCTCTCTCTCCCCCTCCCTCTCTCCTTGCTATCTGTAGCCTAGTCTACAATCTAGTTTTCTTTGCTATTATTCCATCTTCTGCTTATGTCTCAGAACTGCAATAAGGTCTAAATAATCCAAAGAATAAAGACCCTCCTCATCCACAGCAATCAGTTGTCCCAGTTTTCTCTCCAAAAAGACATTCTTTCATTTTGAGAAACATGCATTTTTTTTCCCAAATGGTTTTCTTAAGTATTTTTAATTACTTCATTTCTCTGCTCATCAATTTATAATTATTGGTATATTGTGACATCAACATACACACACACACACACACACACACACACACACACATACACACATACATTTCCGATGAATAAACTGACTCACCTCTTCTGTGGTCACACACTAACATAAACCATGAAGTGTTCGCATTCTAACAATTACACTGGATGGAAGGAACTTGGAAATGGTGTCTGTCTGTCTGACTGATCATTGTCAGCACCGAATGTAGCTTTGAACAATAGAAGTGACAGGTCAGCAGTTTGATTTTCATAAAAAGCAAAAACTCTTCAGGTTGCTTTGCAAGAAAATGCATACTCGTATATTTCAGACCAAGTATCGTCCCAAGAGCCCATATTTTAATCTATTTCAATTTGTAATTAAAGTAATCAATCCCTTGTAAAACTAAAGGCTTGTTGGTATTCACATTTACTTGCATGTCTAGATGATGTAGTGTTAATATATAGAAAATCATCTAGCAAGTTCTGTCATCTCCAAGCACATTCATGTTGTGTGTTTTCAATATTTATTAATTCGCTCAGATTCATGCAAAAATGCCAGTGTGCATCTGATAGAAAAAGAAGAGTCCTACAGGTTTGGGCTTCCCAAATGTATCAGGGGTGCATAGTTTGATAAGGATGCTTTCTTAGTTCTTGAGAACATCACTCTTGATACTTTACACTTAGTGTAGATGACTTTTACGAAGAAATTCTAGGGGATGAACAAGAAGAAAGTAAGGATAAACCCAAGCAGGTTAATATATTGAATAAAAAGAGAACGACACTGACACCATTTTGAAACTGTAGCAGGAAGCAAGTTTGAATGAAGCAACACAACCAAATAAAACTTCAGGAGTGCGTGTCCCGTGGCTGATACAAGAAGATACTGCGTTATTTGTGTGGGGTTGTGCAAACATCAACAAGGAAGCAGCTGAAGGCAGAGGCCACGTTCCTTGAAATAGGTAGGTATAAAAGTCCCTCCCAAGGCAACTTTGTGGAAGAACGCTTTCCTCAGCAAGAAAACCTGACCCACAGTCACCATGACTGGATGCCGCAGTGTCCCCATGGGCCCAGCCACCACCCTCTGCTCCTCAGACATATATGGTCCATGTGGCGTCTGCCTGCCTAGCACCTGTCCACACAGGATCAGTCTCCTTCAGCCCGCCTGCTGTGTCACTTGCCCCCCACCCTGCTGTGTGCCTGATTCCTATGTGTCCTCATGTTGGCTGCTCGACAAGGGCTACCCTGCCCCAAACCTGAAAGGTATCTCTGTTTCCACCTGTGTCCACCCTTGCGCTTGTAAACTCTCCTGCTGCTAAATGAGGGCATTTAAAGAGCTTACCCACCTTGCCCTAAGGATCTGCAATGGTGGACACTAAGAGCTCCTTAGCAAAGGGCTTTAGTTAGGCACTCTGGAAGATGCTTTGACTCTGGGACTTCATTTTTGCAGACTTTCTGTGTTTTTGGACAATGATTTCAGAGAAGTGGGAAAGAGTCACAATCATGGATCTCCTTATTTTAAAAGTAAATAAATGCCACTACCCCCCAAGTCCTGTGCTGTCTCTGTGTTTAATGCTATAATTACCCGGGGACTCTTGACACATGCATCATGAAGCTGCAAGGTAGGTGTACAGCAGAATGACGCTTTCTGATGACATCGACATAAATCTCATAGCTGAAAGGAAACCACACAAGGTATACAGATACCTGAAGAACATTGCCTGAGTGGTAAAACACATTCACACTAAGCTTAGAATTGGTTTAAATTTCAAGATCAACACCTACCTTTATGTTTTGTTTCCCTGACTATGTAAACAACTCAAATGTGTCCTTAAAGACACAGACAAGCTGTCATTAGACATCAACACACTCACATTCCAGGCATTTCTCAGATGCCTCTGGTGTCCCAGGCATCTTCTCCAGAGCCTGCAGGAGATACACAGGACTAAGGATGCAGTTCCCATCGCAAGGACCTCTCACTGGCATGAGAAAGAGAAAAGGAAGGGAAACTGTAATACAGGGCAGAATGAAGCAAGGTCAACTTGATCACATAGAAAACTGTGAAAACATCTGGAAGGGTTCATTTAAAAAGGAGGCTCTGTGGGCCAAAGCCTTGAGAACGAGAACCGGTTGAGACGCAGAGAGCCAGGGTGGGAATCTTTCAGCTAAAGCAGCAATCTGAGTGCGATGACAGAGGGAACATTTTTATTTACGAAAAACACAGTATTCAAACCAAAGCCAAACCACCCGCTCTTTGTACACGGAATGCATGACACTTCATGGTGGCAGCGTCTAATGCCTTTCCAGAGCGTCTTCTTCCTTTAGACATGCCGTGTTGATTAAAGTCACTCACCAAGGAATCAGAACTCTGTGCTTAACCAAAAGCCATTTTCCATCCAATAAATTGTGCATTTAGATCCCACTGGCTGAGCGTTTTGTACTAAAGAAACATGTGGCGACCATAGACTTGTCAACTATTACACGTTAGACATGGTTGCGCCTCATCTTCAGATACAGGAAAACAAATCAAGGCCAGCAGAGATGAAGAAGGTTGTAGAAGGCATCTCAGAGGAATTTATTATTCAGTTGAAGATCCGAGAGGGGGAAACAAACAAACATGCAGATGGAAGACCATAACAAACACTTTTTAATGACGTCCTTCGTTCTACGTTGCTTTTCCAGTCGCCATCTTAAACCTGCTGTTAACCGTGAATCACATGGTTTC
Source organism: Neodon shergylaensis (assembly GCA_025134845.1). Taxonomy (NCBI): domain Eukaryota; kingdom Metazoa; phylum Chordata; class Mammalia; order Rodentia; family Cricetidae; genus Neodon; species Neodon shergylaensis. Next base: position 121,533 of record JABTXL010003002.1, read on the forward strand.
TCCTTCTGAATCCCATTTTGTCTTACTTTAAAGTCTGTACGTCATTCATGTGAGAATGAATTATAGCTTAGTTTTCTTTTCATGAAACATCTGATCAAGGACAGCAAGTGAGCTTTTGTTTGTTTGGTTATTTTGTTTTCTGTTTTTGTTTTTGTTTTTAATCTTTCCAGTGTTTTTTATTCTTTGGCTCATCTTTAAGAAAAGAGACACTGTGGAAAAAATAAGATGTAACACTTCCTTTGAAATGTCACTAGACAAAAAAAAATAAGAAAGGAAGGAAGGAAGGAAGGAAGGAAGGAAGGAAGGAAGGAAGGAAG
>JABTXL010003002.1:121859-133135 GCA_025134845.1 Neodon shergylaensis
AAGGAAGGAAGGAAGGAAGGAAGGAAGGAAGGAAGGAAGGAAGGAAGATAGAAAATCGCTTATTTCAAACAATAATGAATATAGCCCATACCATCCTGTCTGTCCCATTGCTTGCTTAGGAGGACCTGAATTTTATTATCAATAAATAAAAAAAAGTTTGAAGATTATATTGTCAGATGAAATATTTGTATTTGTAAATAAGTAGATAATTTAAAATTAAAAAGAGGGAAGGAAATTTTTAAACCCTAAAAGTGTACATGAATTGTCACTTGGTCAAATTACTTGTAACTCATACCAGATTGGGTATGTCAGATGCTGTAAGGATAAAATGTGACAATCTTATGACAAAAATTATGCCTCCATGACTCAAAACTGCAATTGAATTAATAAGGGCAGGACTCTTAAGAGAAATGAAAATGCTAAACTGATTAGATAACCTCTGTGGAAAAGGGTGTCATAAAAAAAAAAACCAGGAAAAGAAGGAAGCTTTCTGATTGGACTCTTGCTCACTGGGGAAGGTATAAAAGAGTCCAGACTGAGAGGAGACATTTGAACCTCATTTTTGCACTGAACCAAAGCCAACCAGACTCCATCACCATGGCCTGCTGTGTTGCCCGCTGCTGCAGTGTCCCCACCGGCCCTGCCACCACCATCTGCTCCTCAGACAAGTCCTGCCGCTGTGGAGTCTGCCTGCCCAGCACCTGCCCACACACCATCTGGCAACTGGAGCCCACCTGCTGTGACAACTGTCCCCCACCCTGCCACATCCCTCAGCCCTGTGTGCCCACCTGCTTCCTGCTCAACTCCTGCCACCCAACCCCAAACCTGCTGACTGTCAACCTCACCACCTATGTACAGCCTGGCTGTGAGGATCCCTGCACCCCAAGTTGCTGCTGATCTCCGGCTCCCTTGCTCAGAGACAGATACTGAAGACTCCAGGAGCCAACCTAACCACTGTCAGCTTGTTGTATTGTCACATACGTGGGCAGATGGTCTAGGCTATGAAAACCTGACCTTTAATTTTAATGGCCAGAAAGCCAAGAAATTTGCTTAGGTAAACTGGATGAATAGTCATTTGATTCATTTCAACAGGTGAATTCTTCCCTTATGAAAATGCTATTGAAATCTTTAAGATTTCGAATTATGGCATGTTGGTTCTAGGATCTTATTTCCTGTACTGAGCATTTTCAGAGGCAAAATAATCTCCAGATGGGTTTCTAATAAACTGTATTTCCCTGGCCTTATGTGTTCTTTATTGATGCTAGCGTTTGAAATTCATTTCTTGTGATTTGAAACAGAGGAATTTTTTATTGTAGAAAGTACCAGATGAAGGGAGCATTGGAGCTAGCATCCTAAGTGCTTATCGGTCTTTAACATCCATCTTCTGTCCTTTCCCTCAAACTCATAGAATCCTCAAAATGACATCATGTAACGATATGAGCAAAGCTGTTTAAGCTATTTGTTGTTTTTTTTTTTTTTCGAGACAGGGTTTCTCTGTAGCTTTGGAGCCTGTCCTGGCACTAGCTCTTGTAGACCAGGCTGGCCTCGAACTCACAGAGATCCACCTGCCTCTGCCTCCCGAGTGCTGGGATTAAAGGCGTGCGCCACCACCGCCTGGCTGTTTAAGCTATTAAGTGTTCTCAAAATTATAAAGTTAGTTACTAAAGTAGCTAGAATTTAACACCTGGTATGTCTGACTCTAAAGCCCAATTATTCCCCCACATCATAATGCCTCCACTACAAACAGATGAACAAATTTGACCACCATCTATGACACAGATTCAAAACTGCATGAGAAATGTCAAAAATGTAAGAGTCCTCAAGGAGAGAGAGCATGAGCAAGGAACTCAGGACCGCGAGGGGTGCACCCACACACTGAGACAATGGGGATGTTCTATCGGGAACTCACCAAGGCCAGCTGGCCTGGGTCTGAAAAAGCCTGGGATAAAACCGGACTCGCTGAACATAGCGGATAATGAGGACTACTGAGAACTCAAGAACAATGGCAATGGGTTTTTGATCCTACTGTACATACTGGCTTTGTGGGAGCCTAGGCAGTTTGGATGCTCACCTTACTAGACCTGGATGGAGGTGGGTGGTCCTTGGACTTCCCACAGGGCAGGGAACCCTGATTGCTCTTTGGGCTGATGAGGGAGGGGAACTTGATTGGGGGAGGGGGAGGGAAATGGGAGGCGGCAGCGGGGAAGAGACAGAAATCTTTAATAAATAAATAAATTAAAAAAAAGAGTCCTCAACAAAAACGTCACATCAAGTTTTGACAGAAAGGGGGTAATTTGGCTCTAATCAAGATGGGTAGGCATTCAGCTGTGAGACCTGGGTCATTTCTACTTCATTTCACTTACAGAAGTCCTGGTGGGTAACCCTAAAAGTCAGGACGCTAACGCAGGCCTCATTTGCCACCCATTGTCAAGGAAGTTCTAGTCCAGCAGTCAATAGAATGCCAGCTGCTCTCGGGTGACAGATGAAGAACTCACGCCGAAATGCCCATCAAAGCTAGGTGCAGCTGTGTCTGTAACTCCAATGACCAGGAGGCTGAGACCTGAAAACAAACAGAGCAGTCAAGGCCAGGTTTGAGCAACACACAGGAAGATTCTGTCTAAAAAAGAAAAGGAAGAAAGAAATTGGCAAACTGAGTCCATGAGCTAATTTTATAAACATACATAAATTTACATCACAGAGACTGTTTTCTGAGCCTACGGAGAATGTCTGTATGTGTATTACGCATGCATTACATATATAATCTTATGCTATATAACACATATGCATATAAAAGCAAACACCACATGTAGAAACACACAAGTCAAAATCTGGAAAAGCCCTGAGATAAAGACAACACAATGTCTGTGTGTTCAAAAAACAAGTAGGGGAAGAAAGCAGAGAAGTAAATACCTAAATAAATCTGTTTTAAAATATCTTCAGCGGCCCATTAGTGTCACTAGAGAGGGATATCCCAGAGCATGCCCACAGGCTTCTTGATGCTTCTGCTTGGAATAAGCAAATTCCCGGAGCTTCGAAAGCCTGCCATTTAATCAAGAATCACATTCACAGGGCTTCCATTTTCCAGAAACGGTAGTTCATCCCCACCGGATCCTATATTTACCTGGTATTTAGCAAGTGAGTCACCAGACCATCTAAGGACGGACATCTCACCTTTCCAGCTCTCCCTATCTTCACTTGTAAGCAAAGCAGAGTAATTTCCAGGTCTCTTAGGCCACTGAAGAGAAAATGCATTCATAAAGTACTGCAATATCTTGTCAATAAAAAGATTATCATCATATATTTGTTATTTAAGAACAGTTTGAGTCTACTAATATAACCTTAAATCTCATTTATGACTAGGAAGCATGATATTCTACATACACATTAATAAGCTTTTTTTTTTTGCCAATACAGAGTCATAGTGCACACTGAGTAGGTCGACATCTTTTGGCCATGAAAATCTGATGATCCGCACACCATTTTTTCTTTATAATTGTCTCCAGAAAATGTCAAAGTCACATGCTTTGCTCTTAGAACCTAATCTTTCCTGCCCTAACTTGATTTCTAATATCAGCAATTTATAATATATACATGAGAAACCTGTCCAACAGACTATAAATTCCACGAGGACAGAGATTAAGTTTATTTTGTTCCCTGCCAACATTTATAGCAACATCTGTCATTATTCCTCAATAAATGACTAACGATGTCATTAATCATTTTAATGAATGAGACAGGGCTAAGGAGATAGCTCAGGTGGTAAAGTGTTGGCCTTGCAAATGCGAGGACTCGAGTCTGATTGCTAGAATCCACATTAAAAAGAGAAATAAAGTCAGGCAAGGTGGTTCATGCCTTTAATCCCAGCACTTGGGAGGAAGAGGCAGATCTCTGTGAGTTTGAGGCCAGTCTGGTCTACAGACAGAGTTTCAGGACAACCATGACCACACAGAGTCTCAAAAAAAAAAAAAACAATTAAAAGTTAAAGATAAAAAGAATATTTTTTTAAAAAAACAGGGGGGGGCATTATGGCATATGCTTGTAGCCCTAATGCTGAAGAAGTGGAAATGGGAGGATCCCTGGAGCTCACTAACCAGTCGAATCACCTACTTGAGCAGCTCCAAGCCAGTGAGAGGCCCTGTCTCATAAAGAAAAGGTGCAGGCTTGGAGTGATGGTGCAGAAGTTAAGAACACTTGCTAGTCTTGCAGAGGACCTGGGTTCAGTTCCCAGCACCCACATGACAGTTCAGCCACATGACCAGGTGTGCTTCCAGTTCCAGAGGGTCTGCTGCCCTCTTCTAGACCCTGTGAGCACCAAACATGCACGAGATGCACATGCATACATACACATAAAAAATAAAAATAACAAGTCTTTTTTAAAAGGGACGAATAGGTAAATGGTGTCTAAGGAACAACATGTGCACACATAAAGCCAAATACAAGCAAACATGTGTGTGCTCGCATACACACACACACACACACACACACACACACACGAGATATTCGTTTTTCCATAAGCAACGTGGCATGAAATTTGGCAGCTATTCGTTGAGTGAGAAATCTCAGGGGGGTTCTAGAGCACTAAAGACTGTCAAATCCTCTCTTTCAAAGAAAACCACGGGGAACAATTTTTAAGTTTTTTAACATATATATATATATATATCAACTATATTCTCTACTTGCAAGTATTAATGCTTATTTTTATTTATTTGTTTGCTTACTTATTTTATTGGCATGAACTTTCAAGATCAGTATCTGCCGTCTCACCTAAGGTTTCTCTCTTGCTAGCCTCCCCCTCCTCCCTCCTCTTTCTTGTGACTGTTTCTTCTCTCTTTACTTTGCCTTAAGTCTGATCTGCAACCTTAGTTCACATGTCACAATGCTGATCTGTGCACACCAAGGGTTATAAACTCTTTTCATCTCATGAGACTCACAGTGGTCTTTTAAGTGAGAGACTGCAAGTACTCCTGCTCTTCATTTGCAGAGAAGAATGGCAAGACCCCCCAAAAAGTGGACTAACTATAAAAGTAACCAGGGAAGTAGCCTGCACTCCTAGGACCAACAAAGAGCTCCTTCTAGCTCTAAGGGTGGTCCTCTTGGTTCTATACACCTGTTCCCCAAGCATACAGACACACCCACCATCATCAAACATCATACGCTGATGGACAGGCAGCCTTAGAGTAGGAGCTAAGAAGTGTGTGAGGACCATGGCTTCTAGGATGCATGAGTCCAATCTTAGAGGAAATGTTCTCAGCTACAGGGATAATGCTGTCCAGGGACACACCAAGCACTTTCTTAAGTGCTGAAGAGTCCCTACGTCTAAATGGTGCCCCAGAAGTGGCTTGGGTCTTGCAATACATGGGAGAACAAAAGCTAAAATCTATCTGGTCCAGGCTCATGTGTTTGCATTCTATTGTGATCGGTTTTACTGGAATTCTGGCATTGTAGCTTAAGTTATTCTTTGATTTAGTATTTCATATTCATTCTATGTAAAGGTTAAAAATTAAACTCTTCCATATTTAACAGCCAAGGGAAAAAAGCAACAGTAATGGAAATTCTTGACAGGAGACAAATTCCTGGAACATATATGATCGGAGGATGTGTCAACCTAACTTGATATTTACAAAATGCACAGAGAACCGGGAATTCCCAACCAGGCACAACTGGAAAAATGTTGGATGGCAGTAGTATAATGAACATCAAAGGCTTCGAAAATACTAGACTTGAACTCTATCTGGTAATTATTTCTGCTTCAGAAAAATTAGAACACACACAAAGATTCATGTACAGGGTCTCTTTCTCTACTGCCACGGTTATCAAAGAAAAAATTGAGATAAAGCAAATGATAAAGAAAATGCAATCTTAGAGTAACCCAGAAGTACAATTCCATGATAAATACTAGAGAACACTGAAAACATTAGTAAATACACTCAGGAATGCAAGATAATGAAATACACATGCTTATGTAATAAGGTACATTATAGGACCTACACAAAATGATTCCAGAAATGCAAAAATGGATGATTACATACATTCAAAAATAGTTCTATCATATATATGTAGTATTAATAGATAATGTTCCACTGTAGGTGAGTTGCCTTTATGGTTTTCAATAGTTTCAAAATTGTAGTGACTTTTTCATATTTCCTATTAAAATAAATGTTTTAAAGTTCTGCGATACTTCTCATAAAACTGTTTTCCCACTTAAGTGTAGTTTCGAGCTTCAAATGCCTCAAAGCTCACAGACAGAGACAAGAATAAAGTTCCCGTTCAGCTCTTCAGAACAGAAACAGTTCGTCGAGCCATCTGATATAGAAATGGGCAAAGAGAAAAAAAGTGGGCACAGCAGCATGGAGAGCAGCATTCTGCACATTGCTCTCATACCCATGTGGTCCCCAGCTAGCCTGGTGGTGGTGACATTGCAATAGTGGAAGCCATCTGTGGTACATCGTAAAGCTTGGGTCCGAATGACAAACAGCAAGAGTAATCAGTTCAAATTTGGCAACGAATTCAAATAAAAGGTAATTAGCAAAATAGGGACTCTTAACAGGCATCTAAATGTCAGGCCAATTAAAGGATAATGGGAACACGAACATAAACAAGAACCAGGAAAGAAGCCCATTGGTGGAACCAACGCCCACTGGAGAGGATATATAATAACCCCGGAGCAAGAGGAGACATTTGAACCTCAGAGACTTCATCTTTGCATTATCCAAAGCCAACCAGACTCCATCACCATGGCCTGCTGTGTTGCCCGCTGCTGCAGCGTCCCCACCGGCCCTGCCACCACCATCTGCTCCTCAGACAAGTCCTGCCGCTGTGGAGTCTGCCTGCCCAGCACCTGCCCACACACCATTTGGCAACTGGAGCCCACCTGCTGTGACAACTGTCCCCCACCCTGCCACATCCCTCAGCCCTGTGTGCCCACCTGCTTCCTGCTCAACTCCTGCCACCCAACCCCAGACCTGCTGACTGTCAACCTCACCACCTATGTGCAGCCTGGCTGTGAGGATCCCTGCACCCCAAGTTGCTGCTGAACTGTGGCTCCCTTGCTTGGTGCCTGCCTTCGAAGAAAGAGTCAACCCAGGAGCCTTAGCACTTACCTGGCAGAACCTGCAAGGAGTTTGCTCTGATTTAGAAGCTGGAGTTGAGGGACAGGGTCATTGATGACATCTCTCCTGCCAGCCTCAACAAAAAGAAACCAGAATCTTTGGTAATGTGGCTTTTACCTGCAACCATGTGCAGTGTAGACGGTTGATGCTACAAGGCTCCTGAAGATGCTGACTCCTTCATCCTGATGTGCTTCTTTTTTTGGGTGTTTGGGGCTTCTGACTTCAATCTTGGGTGGTATCCTTCTTCAAATTTAGGAACTTCTCCATGATCTTCCCAATAAATTGTGTGTCTATGGCATAGCACAAATGCGTATAATTGCTTTTTTGCTTGTTTCTAGGACTTGGTTAAATGTGTTTCTTATCCCCCAATGTTAGTTAGCATTTAAAGAAAAACTAACCGCCTGGGTGACATTGAAAACAGTGGCAGGAAAGTAAAGCTTATTGATCTTGTTGTTCTTGCTATTCTGGGGTAACTCAGTGGTCTGGTGTCGTAATTAGGGTTTTTATTGCTATGACAAAACACCAGGACCATATCACAGTCCATCATCGAAGGGATCAGAGCAGGAACCTGGAGGCAGAAACTGAAACAGAAGCCATTGAAGAACATTGTCTGTTGGCTTGTTCCTCGTGGCTTGCTCAGCCTGTTTTCTTATACAGTTCAGAATCAACCTCCCAGGGATGGCCCCACCCCCGAGACTGGGTTCTTCTACATTAATTATTAATCAAAACACTACCCTACAGATTTGTCTGTAGGCTAATCTTCTCAGTTAAGATTTCCTCTTCTCAGATGGCTCTAGCTTGTGTTAGTTGACAAAGAACACCAAACAGGACACCTGGTGTGCTGATTTGAATGGGATATGCTTCCCACAAGCTCATGGATGTGACCACTAGCACCCAGTTGGTGGCACTGACTGAGAAAGTCATGGCTCCTTTAGGAGAGAGAAAGGGCATCACTGTGGACTGGCTTTGAGATTTTATTGCCTGACTCCACTTCCTATTCTCTCTCTCTCTCTCTCTCTCTCTCTCTCTCTCTCTCTTTCTCTCTCCCCTCTCCCTCCCTCTTCTCCTCTCTCACACACATATTCTCTCTCTCTCCCCTCTCCCTTCCTCTCTTCTCTTCTCTCTCTCACACACATTCCTCTCTCTCTCTCTCTCTCTCTCTCCTCTCCCTTCCTCTCTTCTCTTCTTGTTCTCTCACACATTCCCCCCCTCCTTCCTGACTTCCGGACTTGTCTTATAATCTAGCTGACACGCCCCTCCCATTTGAAAAATCCAGACATTTCTTTTTTAAGATTTTATTTATTTTTAGCAGTTTTATTTTTAATTATGTGTACTGTGTCTGTACCTGTGTGGGGGTGTGTATACCTGAGTGTAGATGCCTGCAGATGCCAGGAGAGGGTGTCAGACCCTCTGGAACTACAGTAACAGGTGGTTGTGAGCTGCCTGACATGAGTGCTGGGAACTGAACTCAGGTCCTCTACAAGAGCACAAAGTGCTCTTCACTGCTGCACCATCTCTCCAGTCCCTTACAGTTTCTTATAAAAAGAAATATAGAAATATATACCTACTTACAGCTCAACAATTCTACTCCTAATATTGGTCCAAGAGAAAAGAAAAATACATCTACAAAAACAAATATGAATCTTATAAAAGTTTTATTTATAAAGCAGCAACCTGGAAACAACATTCATCCACAGAAGAGACAAAAATAAATCATCAACATCACAAGATGAACGTTTCAGATTCAACAAGGTAGTGATGCAGCATCTGAGAACTAAAAGACAGAGTGTTGACTGAAGGAAACTAGACACAAATTATGCAAACTGTGTGACTTTGTGCACAAAATTCCAGCATGCAGAACAGTAATGCACAGCAGCAGAAATCACTGCAATGTTTACCTTTGGAGCCAAGTGGAAAAGGGAACAAAATGACACTCCAGCGCGGTGGGGAAATGCTAATGTCTTGACCAGGATGAGGCCTACATAGCTTTCTCAAAACTGCACCTAGCCATATAGAACATTTTCTTAACAAATTATCTTGAAGGAAGAAAGGAACTCGTTAGCAATTATACAGTCATTGAGAGCCAGATGTGTCACTTAGCAGCATTAAATTTTATAAAGTTTAAAAAAAACTGGTATTATTTTCTTATTCTCTCATTTCATGGCAAAAACAAGTGAGGCCCGCGGGATTCCGTCCTAAAGAAAGAAAACACAGCTGGTAAATAAGGGTGTTACACTAAATGGACATCTAAATTAGTCACATGGAAATATGGCCACCAGGGCGGTAGTCTTCATTCCCACCAAGTTTCCTTGTCTTCAATATTAAATTTTGTAAAGAATTATGCATCAAAACAGAAATTCCTATTAAAGTAAACGGATTTATCATTAGCAAACATTTATTAATGGTCTGTTATATGCTAAGGACCAGAGATAAGACATGGTATGTCTTAAAAGAGAATCTGTCAAGAAAAAAAAAAAAAAAACACCAATAAGCCTAAAAAAAGGAAAACACATATGAATTTGTGTGTTTTCATTTGAATTTTTCTTTGAGAATTTCATACAAGGTCTTTTGAGCATATTCATCCCCTCCCCTAACTCCTCCCATATCTATCCCCCTTTCCTGATCACCCAACTTTGTGTTGTCGCCAACCCTGCCCCTGCCTTCTTTTAAAACCCATCAGGACCAAATTGTGCTGCCCAGATACCCTTGGATATGTGGCCTTCCACTGGAAAGTGATCAACCTATCAGCGACAACACCCTTGAGGAAAATTGATCTCCCGCTCCCAGAAGCCACCAATTGCCAATAGCTCCTCAACTAGGGACAGGTCCATGTGCTCACTGCTCCATGCTTAGATTTGGTCTGGCTTGAGTTTGCATGAGTCATCTGCACGCTGCCACAACCACTGAGTTCCTCGGTGAAGCTGCCTTGCTGTGTCCAGTAAACACTGTCTCCTCATAATCATTTACCCCCTCGGGCTCCTAGAGTCCTTCTGCTCCTCTCTTCCATAATGCTCTCCCAGCCTTGGCGTGAGGAGTCTGATATGGGTATCCCAACCCGAGGCAGCTGGGTGCCATTTCCACTGGGTTTTAACATGAAAGTTGAGCCACGAAAGGAAGGGCAGGAGAAGCAGAGTGGCTGGAGCTTGGGTCTGTGAGATGAGTGTAAGGCAGTGAGGTAGCTATGAACCATGGGAAGACCCTGTTTGCCAAGGTAGACAGTTTGGGTTGTATTGATGAAGAATAAAAATGGATTTTCAAAAGCTTGTTCTGGCAGCAGGAGTTGGTGGATGTCCTAAAACAAGAGCACATCATAAATGAAACAGTCGTGGTTGCCATCATGACCTTCCATGATATCTATTTGTTTCCCTGTTCACAATGGTTTCTTCTTCTGAGGACTGTAAGCTGCAGACGTGTGTGTGCCCTGGCCCCTTTCCGTGCTCTCAGAGTACAGCTACTCCTTATTAGACAAAACTGCCTATCTATTCAAAAACCAAAATGAACAGCTGTGTCCCTCCAATGCAATAACCAGCAGCCAAAACTCTCCAATCAGAACTTAGGTTAAGACAAAGAAAATATATTCTTTATTTTATCTAGAGTTAATTTGAAATAATAACATACAACATTATAACACTTTTTGGAGGTATTTTTTTGAGACAGGGTCTTGATAGGTAGCTCAGACCATCCTCAAACTCCTGAAACTTCTGCCTGAGTCTCCCAAGTGCTGGGATTCCAGCCATGCACCACCACACCCTGCCTTACAATATGACATTTAAATTACCAGGGCCTATGATAGATGGCCAGTAGACAATAGAGTTTCTCTTCAAAGATATTTTGCAAGTTATTTATCAGTTTACTCCTGGAGTATGATTTTATTTTTGGTTTTTACCTTTTCAAGTGTGTTTTTGTACCTTCTGCCTCACACCCTTTCCAGAACAGTATCCATACACCATGAACCCCTCTAAGAATAAATAACACAGCCAGGCGGTGGTGGCACACGCCTTTAATCCCAGCACTCAGGAGGCAGAGGCAGGTGGATTTCTGTCAGTCTGAGGTCAACGTGGTCTACAGAGCGAGTTCCAGGACGGGCTCCAAAGCTACAGAGAAACCCTGTCTATCAAAAAAAGAAAGAAAGAAAGAAAGAAAGAAAGAAAGAAAGAAAGAAAGAAA
>JABTXL010003002.1:140267-235223 GCA_025134845.1 Neodon shergylaensis
GAAGAAGAAGAAGAAGAAGAAGAAGAAGAAGAAGAAGAAGAAGAAGAGGAGAAAAGGAGAAAAGGCCTGGCTAGGTGGCTCGGTGCATGTTTTAGTTACTTCTCTGCTTCTATGACCAAGTCTGTTGTGGCAGGGCAAGATGGCAGCAAGCCTCAGGCCAGACAGCAGGAGAAGGAAGTTTAGAGATCATATCTTCAACTATAAATGCAAAGCAGGGGGCGTAAACCGGAAGTGGTGCAAGGCTATAAACTCTCAAAGCCCACCCCCAGTGACGTACTTCCTCCAGTAAGCTGCAACCTCCTCCCCACAACCACCAGAAAGCCACACCAATCGGGAACCAACTTTTTAAATATCTGAACCTATAGGGGTCATTTCTCATTCTAACTACCACAGTGGGTAAAGGTTCTTACTGCCGAGCCTGATAATGGGTGGTCGGTGGTCGATCCCTGAAACCTATGTGATGGAAGAAGAGAACTGACTGACTCTATGGGCTGTCATCTGACCTACACACACACACACCTCTCTCTCTCTCTCTCTGTAAGTCTAAAAGGAAAAAGCTGAGGCTGAGTCTATGATGGTGGAAAAGTCCAAAAATATCCTCAAGTTCTGAAACAGAATGATTTTCATAGATTATATTCCCACAAGAGGAAATCGGGACGGTATGTGATATAACATTTGACAAACTACAGACAAGGGGCTGCACAGCAATCCCTACTGCAGTGAATGCGTAGCAGTACTGGAGGTGGAAGTAATGACTCTGTCCTGGGTCCAAAGATAGCACAGGCAAGAGACAAACCCAGGCCTCTCCCGAGCACCATTTGTGAGGCAAGTTGTGTTCCTGAGATGACATGCTGCCAAGATCCTCTTGCTAAACTTAGTTTGAATTGGTCTTCTCCAGGCTCCCCTGCAATCCATGTTCTACAGTGCCCACAACAAGCAGCACGTGTGAGCCATGTTCAGCCTATGTGATTTGCACAGTTGAAAACTGTTGTGTGTGAATATTCCATCTCTAGCAAGGTGGGTGGAGATTTGGTGCCGGTGCTCAAGAAAGAAGTCCAACCTCAGCCAGGCCTCACTCAGTAGGGACACACGGATCCTCCTCGGAGTCAAAACCTCAGCCTGGCACACCCAGTGCAGAAACAGGGATCCGCCCAGCTTACAGTGCCTGAAACCCAGCCCCGTCATCTGGGTCTATTGATGATGTCTTCTACCTTAAGCAGGAGTGTGGTATTCTGAAAGCCCATAAAGCATTCTTGTTAATCTCCAAATAAAACTTGTTTCATTTCTTTAGGATGGTTAAGTGTAGTTTAGTGACTAATTGCCATTGGTCATAATGGCCTTTTAACAGAAGAGAACTTCTAAACCCATGACTCTGGTTTGAATTTGCATAAATTCAAACTGAAAGTATCGTCAGCCCTCAGATTAGATAATCCATGAGAAATGTTGCATATCTAAAAAAAGGTATTTGTATGTATCTTTCTCGGAAATAAAATAACATTTATTTTACTTTTAATTCTAAATGTGCAAGGTTCTCCTATTTTATCTTTTGCATATTAAACAAAAATACTCACAATTCCATCCCATGAATGGCCAGTATTTAGTCAGGACTTCCAGTTTTCTTCTTATAATTGGTTTTTCCACATAGGGGCAATTATACTTAACAGTTCATACGGTTATATAATTTTCCCCTTGTGTTATCTAAGCATTTTCATCCTAATTTAAAAGAAAACATTTTTTGTGTTCATCATTTTAGTGGTTGGGTTGCTTAATATATGAAATGTTACACCTAGGTATAAAAACAATTATTTTAATGCATTTTAAAAGCAAAGTAGAGCCAGGTATGGTCTACTCCAATTCACATCTGCAATCTTAGCAATCAGAGGAAAAAAAAACAGCATCAGCAAGATTGTTTCCATTCAAGACCAGGTTGATGTAGTATGAACCTAAATCTGGTGTCCATAGCTTCAAGGCTGCAGAGCAAGGAATACGTAATGGGCTTCGAGACTATAGAAAAAGGCTGTGCAGAAAGAAAGAAAGAAAGAAAGAAAGAAAGAAAGAAAGAAAGAAAGAAAGAAAGAAAGAAAGAAAGAAAGAAAGAAAGAAAGAAAGAAAGAAAGGGAAATGTCCAGAAAGATTAAATACATGTTCATTTCTTTATTCTTCCTCCTAAGAGAAATCCCCAGGATTCTTTTAATGTAATGTTTTGTTAATTCTTGAGAATTTCACACATGAATTTGATCATATACATCCCCACCCCTAACTCCACACAGACCCTTCCTACCTTAGTGTCCTCTATTTTCTTTTAAACCACTTAGTCCAGTTGCTGCTGTCTGTATATTCACGAGTGTGGGGCATCTACTGGAGCATAGTCTGCCTACCAAGGACCACACCCTTAAAGAAAACTGACTCTCCCTCCTGAAGAAGCCATCAACTGTCCATAGCTCCTTGGCTAGGGGTGGGGAATTGTGGGTCCCTCCTCACTCCATGGTGAAATGTTGACTGACATCCACAGTCGAAGCAAGCTCACGAGTGCGCAATCCTTCCACGCTCAGATGATGCTGTTGGCTTCTGGACCTCCGGCTCTTACAATCTTTCTACCGTCTCTTTTACGATAGTCCCTGAGTCTTGGAAGCAAGAGCATGTTGTAGATGTCTCATTTTTGACCGAACATTCCCCTGACACATATTCTTTGCACTTTGACTAACTGTGAGTTTCTGTGTTAACCACTATGCACTACACAAAGAAACGTCTCTGATGAGGTCTGATAGCTGCACTCATCTATGGGCACAGAGATGTGAATTTAGAGGGCAGGCTGATAACATATCCATTTAGCAAAATAGTGACAGGAGATATGCAAGTTAACCAACAGGGGTAAATCTTCTGGTCAGTACCAACATGATTTCTCTATGACCTGTGACTATAGGGCTTTAGTGTCTTTGGCAATAGGATTTTATCATTAAGTCCTGAGAAACCCTGCAATTCTACAAGAAACAACTATAATACACTGAAAAGTGGAAGAAGTTAAAACCATCTGAAGATTAGAGGCTCAAAAAATGACTTTGAAATGGGACCCCCAGATTTCCTTTTAGCCTCTTATATCCCAAAGCAGGAGCTGGGGGTGTGGGGTAAACATCCCAGTAACATCAAGAAGTATAAACCAGAAAATGATGTATCAATGGAGATCTTGAGCTCTCGGGATAAAGAACCAGAAAGGGACCACCTAGAAAGATATAAAACCTTTACATACTAGCCACTCAGCCCAAACAAATGCCACAGGGACAGAAGATCATTTTGTTTGTCAGCATGCCCACCAGGAAAGGCCAAGTGAAAAATTCAGACTTATGTCTTTTCCAGGCCACTAAGGCCACTGGAGTGAAGTCAGAGAAGGCTAAGGAAGGGGCCCAGGGCTTTCATTCTCACTGGGTGATACTGAGAAGACTATGTGGTGAGCTTAGATGTGATGCCTCATTCTAGCTGTGAGAAATCTTCAGGGGTGATATCCAAGGAAGCCTGGAGATAAGCAACAACAAGGGCACACAGGAAGCAATAATGAGACGCTATCCCACCCAGCCAGGTAGTACCTGGAAAGGAGCCTGAAATCTCAGCCTTCTGGCACTAAGGAAGAGACTTCCCATTGGGTGTTAAATAGGAAATGGAGAACCCAGGACTCCACACCTCTTTGGCAGCATGAGATAGTATCTCCCATTGCTTTCAAAATGATGTCAGGGAGACCTGTTTGAACAAGATTGAAATGACAGCCAGAGTCTCACAATAAAATATCCCAATGTTCCTGTGTCTATCAAAATTTATTCATCATTTCAGAAGCCAGGAAAATGTCAACTCAAGTGAAAAGGTGCAAACAATAGATTCCAAGGTGCCCCCTGGAGGTGCTAGAATAGCCCGATGAGGGATTCAATGAAATCGTCATAAACATGCTTCCATGACTGTGTTCTGACTAGCTTCTTCAACCAATGAAACACACAGCAGTGGCTCAGAGAAGACGTCAGGAAGAGCAAGAGAAAATTTCAGAACTGAAAAATGCCATCAGTCCAACATGTGACTCTCTGGATAGGCTTAGCAACAGAACTTCGTTGGTGTGCCAAAAAGAAAAGAGAAGAAAATCTGATCACAGAACAGGAAAACACCAACCAGCCTGAACAACAAAGAGAAATTAATCCAGAAACCATGGAGCATTCTGGGAAGCTTTGGGACCAGATCAGAAGGGCTAAGCTTCATATTCCCCATCTCAGGGAAGGGAAGGAACCAAAGAGCAAGCATTAAAATAAGGATGAGAGAGAAATAAAACTTCACCTGCTGGAAGAAACACTGTTTAAATGATGGTAGATTTGACACCATAAACCATTGTGCGAGTTTTTGTCATGGAGATGAACACCTGAGAGTCAACAGCTTAAAGTAGGAGAGATTTATTTCTGATCATGGTTTCAGGGTTTCAGACCATGGCCAGCTGGGTCCATTGGGCCGGTAAGACACGCTGGGTGTGCAGCAAAGAATGGTCAACTCATAATGACCAGGAAATGGAGAGACAGACAAACAGGAAGATGCAGACCACCTCCAGTGACTTCCTGCAACCCCACCCTTCCTACATCTTCAAGCTTCCCCCACTACTCAAAATCTTGGCATCCATGGAGGCCAAGCCCTCAACACCTGAGTCTCTGGGGGACACTGCATATCCAAATCACTACAACCATGGAGGCCAGTAGGAAGAGACACAGTTTTTTTTCAGATGCTAAAAGAAAAGAGATTATCAGCACATATGTGTTTCTTATGCTTATGTGCTTATATATTCGCTCAGAAGATGACTTCTTGAGAGGCTGGGAATGGAGCATGGTGGATAGAGAACTTGACTTGCATGCCCAAAGCTCTGGATTTGATGACAATACTGGACTTGGTGGTGCATGCCTAGAATCCTGACACTCCGGGAGTGGACAAAGGAAGGCTCCAGAGATCACATCTACTGTAACCACAGAGCAAGTATAAAGCCAGCCTGTATATCCAGTTGTAGCAACATATATGTCTGTCTGTATGTATGCATATATATATGTGTGTGCGTTATTAATTTACATTAAGTGTACAGATTAGTGGGTCTCATTGTAACATTTTCACACAGAGAAACAATGTATTTTGATCACACTCAACACCCTTACTGACCCTTACACCCTCCCCCAGGTCCCTTTCCTCTTCCCAGATTATTCTCTGTTGACTTTCATGTATATTTATTCCACACACTTATGAAAGAAACACGATTCACCCCCCAACCCCGAGTCTGACTTATTTTGCTACCATGGTGATCTCTAACTCCACCCCTTTTCCTGCAAATGACAGCATTTAGGAGATTGCACAGAACTAAGATGGCCCAATGCTTTGATGTTAATTTCCTGATTTTACATCTGCAGTCTAATTAAGTAAGATGTAAGTACTGAGGCAGCAGAGTTCCCAGGTCCTTGGTATGTCTTCCTCCTAACTTCCTGTGCATATAAAATTAATTATCTCAAAATCTAAAATATTTTTTTAAAAACTCAGTAGACAGCTAAAAGATAATTCCTCATTTTTTTCTAGTTCTCTTTTGAACACTCATAAAAAATATACTAATAGCAATTAACATAGGTTTAAAGTAAAATCAAATTTCAGACCTAAAACTTTATATCAAACTTATTTAGACAACACATCTCTTCTAACAATAAAAAGTTGTGAAAATACTTAAAATACTTTCCAGACAAATTAACATCCCAACTCTAGTATTGCTCCGATGATAAAACTGGTAAGAAACACAAAGTGCAATGCTAGAAAATCGCAAATTACAGCTATTTGGAATGTTCCAGCAGATAAGCGTCTTCACAGGTTGTTTGGCTATCGCCCACCTGTTCTCTATCTTCACCATACTTTTGTTTCAGCTGTAAGATTATAATATATAGAGTATTATTTATAATGTAGTTAATTTCAATATATCTTATATAATGTATTTTTATTTATCATAAACGTCTATTTCTGTTTGTTTGTTTGTTTGTTTAACATTTTTCTCAGTACCTATAAACACTTCTTGGAGAACTGTATGAGTTTCCCATCAGAAAGCTAGTCACAGCTAAAAATCTGTTTGTCTTTGAAAAATTAGAGGCTGTCTGTAGCCTGGGCGCATGTAAAATCAAAGCAGGAAAGTCTTTCTCATGGGTGGTCACTTGGGGGACCCCACCCAGTTACCTTTAAGAACTCAGCCCTTTATGTAGTATTAAACTGGCATTATTCTAATGGTTAGCCCCAAATCTAACCTGTTTTTTAATGCCCCACCCACCCCACCATTTACAAATGATGTTAAAGTTGGAGAGTCGAGCTTTTTTGGCAATAGCCCACTTGCACAGGCCAAATGGCCATTCCTTTCTATCTCCCCACAGTGATTTAAAATCTCTAAAATTGCAAGACCTTTTTTATCTTACCTCACAGACGTATAATTACATTTGTACAGCAACTCGAATATGCTTTTTAATACCGGAAACTTATAAGCCAATATTTATGACTGACACAAATCTAGATCATTATGCACTGTCCAGCTCACCCGACACCCCACAACAAATTAATTGATGCCAATGATGCTGATGCTGCTGACGATGTTGCTGCTGCTACTGATGATGGTGATAATGATGGTGATAAACCAAGAGCAAATTCTACACAAAGGGCAGGGATGTCTGTCAGTCCTGGGTGCCTTCACATCTCAAAACAGTGCTGAGGGGCCTTTCTCCACCGCATTTCAGCACTGCGCATGTGCACATTACGCAGTAGGTGTTCTGGATTGTCAAACAATTAAGTGACAATTAATAAAAATTTACCCAGTGAAATGTAGAAGGTTCCTCATTTTTGTTGAGAATATAGTGTTTCCATAGTATTTGTAATTTATTTAACAAGATGCCTGTAATTTTAATACTTAGTGTTACATAGAAATTATGGCAACCTCTCATCTGTAAGCACTGACACACACACACACACACACACACACACACACTTGTATTCTATGGTCCATAGCAGCACACCAGAAGGACTCTAATGAAGAACAGTGGCCTTGAACCTCAGCTCTAATAAGTAATCATGACTTGTGGAGAACTCATGACTGAGTTCCTCTCAGTGTGTATTCAGGACGGTCCGGTCTTACTTCACAGCGGGAGTTATGTTTGAATAATACGTTGCTAGGCAATATTTTTCATTTTGTGGATGTCAGAGTGTAGTTATGCAAACTTAGGTGACTGGCCAGTCAGGCCTCTTGAGGTAATAAAAAATGTGGGAAACATGAGCTAAACGAGGCTGCTTCCATGTAACACAACATCCTACTTGATAGGAGTCTCACAGTTGTTCTGCCTTTGAGACAGGGTATAGCCATGTAGCCCAGGCTCTCGTCAGACTCACAATCCTCCTACCTTAGCCACCCAAGTGATGGAATTACAAGCATGCACCATCATTCCTGGCAAGCATAAGGCTTTATAGTAAGCTGTTCTATAAATAGAAAGAATGTATTCTAAAACGATCATTAAAGAAACAGGATACTAAATCAGTGAACCAGTGAATAGTTTATAATCATGCCCTGCACAGAATTGAGTGTGCTATAATGCTGATAACACCATCTGCTTGCACCAGCAGCAGCACAAACACTGCATAGGACATCACAGTGGCCACGGTGTCACGGGGTGATGGGAATTTTTTAGTTCCAATGTACTATGATCCCATCTTCGTCTGTACAGTCCATTGCTAACTGATAATAATTTTTATTGAAGACACGATTGTGTTTGCAATTCGAGGAGCCCTTACTGGCTCTACAGAAGGAGCGAGGCCCTGCCCAGCCCTCAGCTACCCACCACAGGCTGACTGTTAAGCCATCTTCCTCTGTCCTGCACAGCCCCACACCCAGAGGTCTCTGGTGTGGCAATGCCTGCCATTTTCTCTCAGATTTGCTCTTACAGGAGAGACATTGGACTTAAACTTTACTACTTTAAAACCCCCAAATTATAAGACTGAAAGAAGAGAAAACACATAGAAGCCCAGAACTTGGAACATAATTCAGGATCTTGAATTCGGGTCTGGATAGATGGTTCAGTGGTTAAGAGTGTTTGTTGCTCTTTCTGAGGACGGGGTCTTGGTTTCCAGCACCCACATGGTGGCCCACAACCACCTGTAACTCCAATTCCAGGGGATCTAATGCCCTCTTCTGTCCTCTGTGGGCACCAGGCACATGCACGTTGCACAGACGTGCATGCAGGCAGAATACTTATGATTTTAAAAAAATCAAAGATTTGATAACATTTTGTCTAACTGTCAAAAGACAGGAATGTCCATCTTCCCTTGTGCCCCATAGAAGAGAAAAGCTAAGCTTCTCTTTGGGATAAATGGAATATTTAAGTGCGGTGTTAATAAGCCAAAGCTTTAATAATTAGGCAAAGACTTCTAGGCACACAGAGAACACTGTTAAATGAAGATTGGACTCCATTGCCCTTAAAACATTTTATGGATGAAAACAAATAGCTAAGAAAATTAAGAAGTCATAGACTGAGTGAAAACACTCAGTTCATTTCTTATTAAATATAAAGTACAATATATTACATTTTAAATATATAATACATAAACATATTTATATATGTTCTGAATTTCTTTTTTAGTGTATTTATAATGAAATTCTATTCTCTCTAGAAGTGAAACAAAGACTTAATATATCAACATTATATATAAACACATATTTGTATTTTGAATTTGTACATATATCAGTATCTTTCTGGCAAAATCCCTGTCCTAGGACATCTAGCTAGGCACCCAAGAGAAAGGACTATATGCACACACAGAGAAGCCTTGTTCAAAACATCTCACAAAGGCCATATTCTTTTTTTTTTCTTGTTTTTTTGTTTTTTCGAGACAGGGTTTCTCTGTGGCTTTGGAGCCTGTCCTGGAACTAGCTCTGTAGACCAGGCTGGTCTCAAACTCACAGAGATCCGCCTGCCTCTGCCTCCCGAGTGCTGGGATTAAAGGAGTGTGCCACCATCGCCCGGCCCAAAGGCCATATTCTTAATAGAAGCAAAATATAAATAGCCCATCTGTTCACACAGAGCACCATCTAAGCTGAGGCAGGAGAATAGTAGGCAGCAGCAATAATGAGTTATCAGAGCATGGATGAATCTCGGATACCTGATGAGATGAAGATCTCAAGGACAAGGAAGTATAAACAATATGATTATATTTATATAAGCCTCAAGAACACACAAGGATTGCCTATAGTGTTGAGTATCTGATGTAGGGGCCACTGTGAGGGGGGTGATTTAGCTGGAAAAAAAAACAGAAAGGAAGTTACAAGGCTGGGGTCTGCTGTTTTATCTCTTAATCTGGGTGATGATTGTGGCAGTGTGTATGTGTGTGTGTGTGTGTTTAAACCTCTGTGGGCTATAAAATTATAATCTGTGTTGCAACTGTACACATGAACCTTCACTACTTTTCTCATATATTCAAATTTCAAATAGATCAAGATTTCAAGTATGAAACGTAAGTCACAAACAGGCTAAAAAGAAAATGAAGAATTCACCTAACACTTCAGAACAAGGAAGGACTTTGTAACAGCAATTCAAAATTAAGAACATATAAAATATTGACAAGCTTGACTTTAACATTTGAGTCATTTCATAATCTCAAAGTTGTGCAAAGTCCAGAAGGAGACACATAGCAGCACGAACAGTAGCTTTCTTTCGCAATCTGTAGATCTGCACCATAGCTTCTTTCTTTCCATGTGCTTTTATATAAAGTCCACAAATTGATTTATTACTTTCAGGACCAAAATAGGAAAGTCCGGAAGTTAGTGCTTCTCTTCATCTTACTGCTTCTCTCCTCGCAAGCTGATTCTCTTATGACTCATTTCCTTATTTTGCACAATCAGACGGATTCACCTTTGATTCCTGCAAAGCCACAATCCATCCATTAACTCCTACTCTGGACTCTTCCATATCTTAGTTATTACGTGGTCAGTTTTCCTTTCCCTGTAAGCACGTGTGTTTCCCACCCATGAAATCCCTCTTCCTCGTAGTTCTGAAGCTCTTCTTCCACAGAGGCGCCGGCTGCCCTCTTTTCATTGTCAAAGAAGAGTGGAGATTTGCCACTATCAGTTTTCCACCGCCTGCTCATTTTTGTTCTTTTTCAGCATTCTGGCTATGCCGTGGCTAGTCTACATAACCTATCTTGATGCGTTTCTTTATCAGTCTTGAGACAGTCAACAAGCAAAATTTTGGGGACTCTTAAGATAGCCAACAGACACAATAGTTGAACATGCAGAACTTTTTAATGATTCCTGTGGAACAAATTCAAGTTTTTGGTTGCCTGGCAATGGTTGCCTGCATGCCCTTGACCTAGCCAGCCTTTCCCTGTAGTTCCTCTTCATTCTACCTAGGCTGGATTCTCAGTCACCTTCCATGCTCTTCCTGCCTAGTCCCTCCACTGAGTCTTACCGTTGGGATTTCTGCCATTTTTCCCTTATCTGTGTGTTTCATGTCTGCTCCTAGGGAGACTGCACTCATCGTCTCTGCATGGTGATCCAGAATTGTCCCCAGAGTGTGGCTGACAGTCTAAGTGACTTCAGCATTTTCCCCATTGGTTTTAAACATTCTGTTTTATCACATACTAAATCCAAATCTGCTTGGGACTCTTTTCACAGGATGTTAGGTCTATTGTATTGGTCTATTCACACATCAACAACATGCTATTGTAATTACTAAAGTTTTGAGTTTTATTGTAATATCTTGAAAGGGCTATTTCTATTTCCCTGACTGTTGTCTCTCATAAATCTTCAAAATATCATATCTGGTTGAGAAAAAAACATTTATTTTTGAGAGGATCTGAATACATTTTTGGTATGTGAATTAAATTAACACAGACACAGTTGAGATTTTATTTAATGATGTAAACTCTGTTTTCATCCAAGAGCACGACATGCCTTCCTATTTATTCCGGTTTTCTGTCCTTAGCTGAAGTTAAACATGCTGTTCATGCAAATATTGTACCTTTGAAACAAATTGGATTACTATAATTTTATGTTTGCTGCTACTATTCAGAATTATGGGGTTCCTTGCAAATGTGGCCATGGCCTTACCTCGGAGCCTGTTATATATTATGCTACATGGGAAAAGGGACATAAAGTTGCTAATTATCTGATTATGCTGGATTATTTGGGTGATCCCACTGTATCACAGGGTCCTTAAATGGGTCAGAGAGGCAGAAGTTGTGCCAGAGTGGTGTGATGCTAGCAAAACTCAAGGGTCCCTTTTGGTTTTGAAGCTGGAAGAGGACCACAAACCAAGGATGTTATATTCATCAAATTTCCATCACTGTGGGGAGAAAAATACTTATGTGAACCACCTTGAAGGAGGAAACATTTGTTTTTGCCTCATTCTTATACAGGTTGCAGTCCATAGTGAGTTGTCTCGCTGTGGAGCACATCAGAATGGAAGTGTTTGGTGGAGGAGGCTGCCTCATTTATGGTAGTCAGGAGGAAAGGGGGTGTGCTGGTTCATTTTTGATACCCAAACAGCTATTGTCATCTAAAAAGAGAGAACCTCAACCCAAGTGCCTCTGTCAGATAGACGTGTAGGCATGTCTGGAACTCATTTTCTTGATTAGTGATTGATATGGAAGGGTCCATCCTTCTGTGGGCAGTGCCACTTCTGGGCAGGTGATCTTGAGAGGTATAAAAAAGGCAGCTTACTGTGAACCCGCAGAACATGACAGTAAGCAGTGTTCCTCCATGGCCTCTGTTTCCGTTCAAGCCTCCAGGTTCTGGCTTGAGTTCCTGGCCTGACTCTCCTTCATGATAGACAGTAAGATGTAGGATGAAGCCAGGCATGGTGGAGTACATCTTTAATTGGGAGGCAGAGGCAGGCAGATGTCTGTAAGTTCGAGGCCAGCCTGGTCTATAAGAACTGGTTCCAGGGCAGGCTCCAAAGCTACAGAGAAACCTGTCTCAAAAAAAAAAAAAAAAAAAAAAAAAAAAAAAAAAAAAAAAAAAAAAAACAGAAAACAAAACAAAAATATATAAGATGAACCCTTTCTTCATCAACTTTGCTTTTGGTTGTGGTGTTTCCCATGGCATTAGGAAGCAAACTAGGGCAGAAAGGACAGCACTAGGGCCCAAGATCTCCTTCACAGACATGCCCTCATTGATCTAACTTCCTCCCTACCTCCTAAACGTTTACCATCTCCCCATAGCAACCACATTGATTGACCAACCAATGACACATGGACCTTTAAGTGACATTAATCCAAGCATAGCAGGTGTGGGTCACATCTAGAAGATGGGAAACGTGAGAAAACCATTCTCTCTTACAGCCTCTATGAAACACCGGAATCAAGTAACTTCTTAGAAATGATGAAATGCTGTTTTCCTCAGGAAGAACACGCCTGCCTTCAACATCAAATCAAGCCCAACAGAATTCATGTAATGTGTAAACACTGAGCAATAAAACTGCTATAAAATATGGGCTGTGGGCAATCAAAAAATTCTCAGTGTCTTTCCTAAGAAGCACCTTGTTAGACTCCGAGCCTATCAGGAAAGTTCTAACATAATCCCAGCAACTGGACCTGCAGAGCCCTGTTTGAACATTTTAATCCATATTCACCATGTCTGAGTGATAAAAATGGGGAACAGAGTTGGTCAGATCAAAACCAAAGTGAAATGCTGGTTTCCGAGTTCTCCAATAATTATCAGATATTAATAGTTTCCCTTTTCTAAAGAAGAAAGGAAAAGAAGGTTGGACTCATTCCTGGTGACGCTGAATGTCAGCTAGAGAGGTCAGCAAGGACTTAAAGATCATAACACACTCACGTCTGCTTCATAAGGGCTGCTGGGAAGAGCATGAGGGCAGCTCCTTTTGAAGACCCAACGTGAAGCTCTGGGCCCGATGACAAGCAGTAGTTGCAATGGGTAATAACTTAGTAACCACCTAAACGCACATTTTTATGAGACAAGTAACTCTTCCCAGGCGAGTAAAAAGCAGATTAATGAGACGTTCCTGTGGGGTTCGACATAAACATTAGAAAGGAAAACACCCCACCTCTTGTGTCACCACCTGGAAGGAAGGCTATATAAGCACTTCAAAGAAGAAAAGCCACAGGCTTGGCATTTAGGACCAGTTGAGGGTGCTTCGGGTGGTGACCACAAACTCTGAGACAACCCGAAGCTGGACACACACCATGGATACCACGGGCTCTACAATCACGATTTCTTCTTCAGCTGCCCCCCAAAACTGCCCTGGGAATACAAATTTTCTGACCAGCTCTTCTGACAACAGCTGTCGCCATGGTGGCCAATCAACTGGCCGCACTCAAAGAACTCCCCAGGGCCAGGGCTGTCAACGCACCCCTTGCCTTTATCGCACCCCTAACTACTTGATAAGAGTCTACGACTTCCATCCCTGTCTGGAAGACTACGGCTGGTGCGGGGACGGTATTAACAGCCACGAGAAAGAGACCATGCAGATTCTGAACGAACGCCTCGCTAGCTACCTGGAAAAGGTGCGGATGCTGGAAGGGGAGAACTCGGAACTAGAAGATAAGATCCAGAAGGAGTGTGGCAAGGCCCTCCCTGTCCTGTGCCCCGACTACCTGTCCTATTACACCACCATCGAGGGCCTGCAGCAGAAGGTAAGAACTCGGCAGAGTGCTGAATCAAACTATGAGTTAATGGTCTCTAAACCATGGTTATCTGTTATATTTTAGTCATTCTAGAAATTTCTATGCTGATATGTTTTTAAGAATGGAAAAAAAAAGAGGTTAGCTGTTGTGGTACATGCCTTTAATCCCAGCACTTAGGAGGCAGAGGCAGGTGGTTCTCTGAGTTCGAAGTCAACCAGGTCTAAAGAGTAAGTTTCAGGATAGTCAGAGAGCTTCATAGGGAACCCCTGTCTGGAAAAACCAAAATAAAAGAGGAAGGAAAGAAGGGAGGGAAGGAGGGAGGGAGAGAGGGAGGGAGAGAGGGAGGGAGGGAGGAAGGAAGGGAGGGAAGAAAAAAAGGAAAGAAGGAATTCCTTCAGTGAAATTCATCTTGAGATAATACGTATGTGTTCTATATCTTTTTTTATTGTGTGTTCTGCCATTTTATAACTCAGGATTGAAAGCTAGTAAGATTTCAATGGCCATATCTTAAACAAAAATAAGAGAAGAACAGGGCTCTGAAAAGTTATTTTGCTTTTTAAAGTCTCCAAATAGTTTAGCTCTTTATCTGTGTTACTGCTTTTCTGGGACTTTTAATATCCATCTTGTCGTCACGGTATTTAAATAGTGTGTCTCTATACCAGACCTCAGTTTCCTGCCCAGTGCTTGCTGCTACACACACGGGTTTACTCAATTCTTATTTTTTTCAACAAATATTTACTGAACACCAACAAAAATGTTCCAGCCACCATTCTAGACTCTGAGAAAATATGCCTTGACTCTTTGCTTTTTAGTATGTTATAGTAATGGGGGAAAATCAGAAAAGAGGCAATATTTTCATAGAAAAAAAAACAACATACACAGTATTTTTCACTTCTCTTCAGCATCTCTCTGAAGATTCAGGAAAATTCTAACTAGTCTTCTGCTAACTGGAACACACTGTTCTTAAAGTAGGGCATCTTGGTGTTCGTCTCATTTGTGTGTTCAATCTCTTAATTCTAGATCTTGTGTACCAAGGCTGAGAATTCCAGACTGGTCTCACAAATTGACAACACCAAACTGGCTGCAGATGACTTGAGAGCCAAGTAAGCCTGCCCAGCACTGTCGCCGGTGATAGGGTTCACCCCGAGTCTGACGTAAACATTCCCCGTGAGGCTGTCCCTGCATCCGCTAAGCCATAGCCTATCAGCGCCAACCCAGAAAAGACCTTCAGATTCAACTGATTGAGATTAACAGCCCTCACACTGTACACAGCACCTGCAGGGATGGCATGCAGCCCCATAGGATTGCCCTCAGGGAGACAGGTAGGGCCAAGAAAATCTTGGTATAATGAGGAAGGAACTTACACAAAAGTTTGTAATATGAGACAAAGCCAAAAATACAAACCAAGCTTTGTGAACCCAAGCCCAATGGTTTTCTTACACTGTGTCGCCTTTGGGAGCAAAGGAAGGAAATTAAACTCCCTCTGTCTCAAAGGGCAGCAAGGTGGCACCACTCTGGCAGACTAAGTCATGATATGGATCAAATGGTTTCGCTTCTAAAGGAACAAAGTCTCCCATTGAGACACACTCAGTGAGTGTCCCAGAAGAGAATGATGCCAGAAGTTCTGTTGAGCTTGTACGTCTGCTTTCTAATGCCTTTTTTTTTTGTCTTTCTGGCCTTTAAAGCTACGAAGCTGAGTTATCCATCCGCCAGCTCGTGGAAGCCGATGCCAAGAGCCTGAAGCAGATCTTGGATGTGCTGACTCTGAGCAAGGCTGACCTGGAGGCGCGAGTCCAGTCTCTGACAGAGGAACTTCTGTGCCTCAAAACCAACCATGAAGAGGTGAGAAAAAGGCCAAGAGTCAGCACAGGTGAACCCCTACATTTAACATCAGTTTCTTTGAGTTGTGTATAACCAAGTGTATCCCCACTAGACACGCCTCCATTTCTTAGCCATGATTATATTGCTACAGCCCATACCATCAGCTTACTATACTACATCTAATGCCATGTGAGTAGAATATTCTCCATCATCCCAATTTTCTCATCTTCACTAGCTTTTGTAGAGATCCTTGAACAGACTTCTGCCACCTCCTTTTGGAAAAAGCCCATTCTGGCACAAGCCAGTTCTGGCACAAGCACCACGGAGATGGTGGTCTTTCCATACAAAGCCCACCTCCATGTTACTGCCCCCATTTTTCATCCCTAACAATGATCTTAAAATTGATGAAACGCTGATCTTGTTAGTCACAAGATCTTTTTTTTGTGCATATTTGTGCACAGAGTCCTACCTGAAATCATCGTAGGGTCCCTCAATAACACCTATAAATCATGGGCCCCTTTGTTGTGAGCTGTTTTCCAGACCCAATTAAGCTAAATTATTTCTATCAGATTGAAACAAGAAACACGGTGAGGAAGGGTCATCAATTCACTAAACAACTTCATATTCTTTCTCTCTCCTAAGGAAATCAATTCCTTACAGTGCCAGCTTGGAGACAGAGTCAACATTGAAGTAACAGCTGCCCCTGCTGTTGACCTGAATCAGATTCTACAAGAAATGAGATGTCGGTATGAGTCCATTGTGGAGACAAACCGTAAAGACGTAGAAGAGTGGTTCAATACACAGGTAGGGAGAGCAAACAAGTCAAAAACAATACACTGACATTTCTAGGAGTCCATTGCCTGCGAGTCATGCTTCCTTGCAAAACGCCTGGAATCTTTGTGTTTCAGATGGAGGAACTAAACCAACAAGTAGTGACCAGCTCTCAACAACAGCAATGCTGCCAGAAGGACATCATAGAACTGAGACGTACCATGAGTGCCCTCAAGGTTGAACTGCAGGCCCAGCACCGAATGGTACCCAGGAGGTTTTACCAAGCCTAACCTTACACTGGTGGCAACAGTCCCTGATGTCTGAGTGTTCCACTATTTCTCAGGCTGTGTCCTTGTCGGTTAAAGGGCCTGTGGCTAGAAAAGACCCGCATGGTCAAGTCAGTCTTGGAAATGTTGGGTGAAACAAAGGTTAGGCTCTCCACAAGCTAGCCTGCAAGGTGGCTCACGCCATGGATCTCCAAGGAGATATGTAGCACCCAGCATTCCAGAACTGTGAAAGCTCTTTCTCCCCCAGGGGTGTGTCATAGTGATCATGACCCACGAAAAACCCATTTGGAAACACCAGGAGAGCACTGGATTTATTTTACACAAGGCATTACTATAAAGTATCATGTTGGAATTCTGAAACAAAGTTCTGAAAGAGATGGTGTAAACCATTAGCCAACTTTATTGATGAGGTCCCAAGAATGTGGGGGACTTTCCCATGCCAGATCCACACCTAGTTCACAGATAGAGACGCTGAGATTGAAAAGCAGTGAGTGACCTTCTCAAAGTCACCAAAAATTTGAGTTCGGCTCAGATCCCAGAGCCAGCACCACCTCTGCTTCCTGAGACTGCGTCTCTGAAATAAGATAGTGCTCAGATGTCCTCTAGGAGGGGCATTGAGAAAACCTTGCCCCGGGTTTCATCCCCTATTAGTCCAGTGATGTTGGCCAACTCATTGCACGTCATTTTTCTCATCTATAAAAACTCAGATAATCATATGAATAACTAGGGTTATTAAGACCTAAAATCACACCATTATCTTACAAGAAAGAACTTGACGCATTCGAATTCCAACATTCACGTTTTACTTATAAAGAACTGACCCACTCAGGGAAATGCCTCTAGTTAAGCATTGCTCACTTCCTTTGAAAGACTCCAATGCTGGCTGAATGATGTGTCCTGGTATGATTTTAATGCCTGAGCTTCAGTAAAGTGAGGCAGATTTTTTTTCCTCTCTCACCAGAGAGTAAGAGAATAAGTGGCAAAGTGGAGGTGGGTTAACCAGAAAGATAAAATGAGAAGGGATAAAGCAAAGCAATATTATCATTTTTATCTTGGAGGTATTTGGCTAGGAAGTGATAAAGGACTCAGAGAGCCATTAGCGTGGTCACCAAGAAACTATTGTTTAAAATGGCCTTAACAATGACCTTAAGGGAATTTGAAGAGCGTCATCTTTTGAATTTTTCTTCCACCCCTCCCATAGAGAGATTCCCAGGAGTGCATCCTCACTGAGACGGAGGCCCGCTACACAACCCTGCTGGCCCAGATCCAGGGTCTGATCCATAACCTGGAAGCTCAGGTGGCAGATATCCGGGGTGCCCTGGAAAGACAGAATCAGGAATATGAAGTTCTGCTGGACACCAAGTCCCGGCTGGAGTGTGAGATTGCCACCTACCGAAGCCTTCTGGAGAGCTTTGATGGCAGGTATGTAAAATTAAAACAATATACATGAGCAAGATACACCCACACACACATTCGCAAGCATGCACACACACACACACAGGAGGGAATGGGGGCTGGGCAGGAGAGAACAGTGCTTTGATCTCCTTGTCAACGATGGGAAAATCTAAAAGGTGATTATCAAATATTCTCTAAAGACCTACAGTTGTAACCTAGTCCCAGTTTGAGATGCAGATGGAAGTAAACTGCTTTGAAGAGCAACATGCCGAATTAGTTCCTTACAGGTTGCATCCTACTAAGACAGCAGTTCTTAACCTCTGGGTGGGCCATGATCTCTTGGGGACCAAACAACCTTTTCATAGGGGTCTCCCAAGAACTCAGAAATATCAAATATTTACAATAAGATTCATAACAGTAACAAAATTACAGTTATGAAACAGCAATAAAACCAATATTATGGTTGGGGGTCACCACAACAGGAGGAACTGTATTAAAGGGTCATAACACTAGGAAGGTTAGAACCATTAGTCAAAGATGAACATGGTTCTTTACTGAAATAAGAAAGGACAACCCTGGGGCTGGAGAGGTGGCTCAGCGGTTAAGAGCATTGCCTGCTCTTCCAAAGGTCCTGAGTTCAATTCCCAGCAACCACACGGTGGCTCACAACCATCTGTAATGAGGTGTGGTGCCCTCTTCTGACCTGCAAGCATACACACAGAAAGAATATTGTATAAATAATAAATAAATATTAAAAAAAAATAAAGGACAACCCTAGTCCCATATGAGACCACAGAGCTCAGGCTGAAACCCCCAACCCTGTCTAGATGTTACCCTTCACCCCAACAGGAGCATGCTGACATGTGTGTTTCAGGATCCTTTCTTTTACAAATAAACTTTTTGTTTTGTTTTAATGATAAATAAGCCAACCTACCGACCCATAAAGAACTCAGCTAGCCTTGAGTTCTTTGAAGTAATACAGGCCAAAGGAACCCCACAAAAGCTTCCTTAAAATTGCAAAGGATACGACATCCCCAAAAGAACCCGTCGCCTCTGCCCACTGTGTTCTCTTTATGGGCATGTGCACACCATACAAGTACAACGCTAACTGATGCTTTTCCTTTAAGCAACTACAGTATGCCAAAAGGCCACCAGTTGTCCAATAAAAATCACCTATTGTAAGAATGTACTGCAAACTGCTGGCCACTCCAATTTTCTAAAATCAAACAAACAACAACAACTTAGAGACACTCAGTGGGTACTCTGACACTTTCTGGTGATGTACTCAAGACTTCCCCATAAGTGGGATTCAGATCACCACTAACTGTATGAAAACTTTCCCCACCCGAGAAAATTATCTAGCTCATCTCCATTTTCCAGATAGCAAGCCCCCCCCCCCACTTGCTGCGTGCCCACGTTGATCTGCTAGTTTAGTTCCCATTATGTCCACTCTGCCCATGCAAAACTAAAGTTCAGGAGGGCTGACTGGTTCACCCAACATCGCCCACTAGCAAACAAGAGAGCAGAGCCCGGCCCCTGCCTTTGACTGCTGGTGCGGTGCGGTTGCCATGGGGCTAGCGTATAAGCTTATCCCAGGTAATACTTCTCAAGCCAGAAGGCTGTCTTCCAAGAGATCTGCTCCGATTTTGGTTCTTCTACTAACCACAGCACAGAATGAATGGATAGGCATTTAGCAGTGCTTATTTTGAGTGACAAGTATCGAAAGCTTAGCCACTCCCATCTTCTCCATAGCTAGTATTGCCCTTCCTTAATCATTGCTGGAATTCTATTGTTGTTGTTGTTGTTGTTGTTGTTGCTGTTTCTACTTAGGCTTCCCTGTAACCCATGTGCCACCAAATGCGAGCCATCCCGTCAAGCCAGAGCTATGGAGTGTTTCGCCCCAGTTTACACATCGTCTTCACTCCCTGGGATTCACAAGCCCTGCCATGCCTCTGGACCCCCATCCCGGATCCTGGTTAAGATATGCACCCTCACCAAGGAGATCAAAGACGGGAAGGTCATTTCTTCTCACGAGCATGTGCAGCCTTGTTATATCACCAGGCTCGCCAAAGTCTAACATCCCAAGGTGATGAGAGTGACCCACATACATGAAAGAGAGGCCAGTGTATGCTCCTGTCCGAAAGGTTTAAGAAACCCCCAGTCCCTTAAGGTACTTAGTTTCTTACTACTACAGTGGGTCCCCATCTTTTATTGTTCTCCTTCCCTGAGTAGCTGCTACCAACATGATAATAAGGCACATTTCTCTGGAAGGAAATTTTGCATTATCGCTGGGATGGGAACTGATTTAGCGAGTGCCCACAAAGACATCCTACCTTGCTTGCCTAGCCACATGTTGGATGGACTGGCAGGTTTTTCTTTTGTTTACTCAAGCCTTGTTTATCTCTGTGCCTCTGTAGAGCCAGTCAGACAAGTTCTGGGATTGGTTTTGGCAACTGGCACGTGAAGGTAAAAAGCCACAGCCTTGCCTTCTAGATTCCTTCTTTGGATATAGATTGAAGCCAACACAGGAGCAGAAGAAATAAGGAAGACTCAAGAAGTCTTGTTTCCAGGAATGATGCAATGACAAGCCTGGACCCTGCTGACCTTTGCTACCTCAACTGTTGTTTATCTGTACTAGTGCATATCCCCTCCACCAAAAGTAACTTTGGGGGTACTGGGGGCTTTCCTGCATGCTCTATGCTCTTCTCCCACCCTTACTTGTTTCATCCCAGGTGGGACTTAAACGTGCGATCTCTCTGCCTCTGCCTCCAGCATATTTGGGATTATGGGTCTATGCCTTCACGTATGGCAGATACCCATAGTCTCTGAAGCGGTGGGAGCCACAAGGCTCTTCTCCAAATAGCTTTAAGAATCAAGACTGGTTGTATGGGATGAATCTAGAGCTCTCTCTGTGGAGTCATTTTGAAGCAATAGCCTGGGTCCTTTCATTAAAAGTTGGCTATTTCTCTTTCTATCCCATAGGGTATGGGAGTTTGAGCCGCTTGCTTGACAAGGGGACTAGAGCTGGATTTCTCAAGACATAAGGCCTGATGGGTAACAATGACAAAGTAGCTTAGATCCCTGCTTCAATCTGTCTATCAGAGAAAGATGGAAGTATCATCCACAGACTTCCCCAAAGAGCATTAGTGAGTACTCTCGGCTTGCAAGCAAGCTCCAAACGCCGGCAGCCACTGTTCTACACCAGCCAGCCTCGCGACTTATAGAACATGACCACAGAGTAGGGAAGACACTCTTTGAAAAAGATTATTGAAGCTTTTCAGAGTTATTGGGGAAAAAAATCTAAAGCAAACACAAAATGCTGAGTCCAAAGACCCGACATCCTAAATCTACCCATTTCCTGTCGTGACCCTGCACAAAGCATTCAGCCTTCAGTCTTCGTCAAATTGACTCCCTTGTTTGCTCAATGAGAACCGTGCCTACTTCACAGGGCTGTTGTGAAGACCACATGGAACCCCCTCTGTGCATGATCATTGTGTGCGTTTGCCCTTAGCTACAGTCTAGA
This sequence comes from Neodon shergylaensis, assembly GCA_025134845.1. NCBI lineage: Eukaryota > Metazoa > Chordata > Mammalia > Rodentia > Cricetidae > Neodon > Neodon shergylaensis. Next base: position 161,721 of record JABTXL010003002.1, read on the forward strand.
CCCAAGTTTCTTTTGTCAATTTAAAATTGTTTCATTTTAAAATTCTTTCTCTGTGACTTTAGTTATCCGGTCATGATTTGGATATTTTAACAATGTTCAGTGTTGGGGGGAGGGGAGACAAAAAAGAGAACATTTCCTGTGATTATACCCACAATTATATTAATAAAGCATTTGAATTCTTAAGAGTATGTATCGGATACCAGTTGATGCTCACACCAAAGACGCTTGCCTTGTTGAGCTCATGGTTCAACCATGTGCTTCCTCCAGGCAAGCAACAGCTTACACAAAGCAGGCAGAATGCAGAACTCCCAGGAAGATCTCTTCTGCTGTGAATTTCTCATTGAAATACACAGAATAGCTGCTGTCAGCACCTCCCTGCATAGTAGCTCAGCCTGCAAGATGGAAATCTGGAAAGAGTAAAGAACTAGAGCTCAGAAACCAGGAGCACTCTCCACCCAGTCTGTGTGTGACCTTGAGTAAAAGTGATTTAACCACACTGGTCTTGCCTGGCATACAATGGAAGAGGTCAGTGGGCTAATGATGGTGACCAGGCTCTGTAAATGGTGTGCAGTGCTAGGCAGAAAAGAGTTTGCAGTCCCTAAGTTAGAGCCTAGACATGTGTCATTTCCATCCATGGTGGTTTCCTTTTGGTTAACTCAGTGCTGGGCCAGCAGATCCTGTCTGGTATACACCATCAACACTAACTGGAAAACCATTGGGCAAGAGGTGAGAGAGAGCTACTCACCTTACTCTGGGAATTTAATTCTATTCAAACCCAGGGTTTAGGAATCACTAACCTTGAGCTGATGGGGTAATGACATTCTCTGTTTATGCCAAAAAAAGACATCTTTCTCCTACTCCAACTAAAATACCCTCCATGCCACCCATGCTAAAAATAAAATATTATAACCTGCATAATAAAGAGAGAATCTGGCACCTCAAAGGCCTATAATTTTTAGTCATCTCCTTAGTATAAAAGCATGTTTTAAAAAATCTTCAGGATTTTGTATACCTATGACAGAAAAAGGCAGTACAAAGTCCAGATTTTTTAAGAAAATTAAATAAGTATCCTATATACAGTCAAGGTGGGGGGAGTAAAGAACTCTTTATGTGTCTGTTGTCTGTTTTTTACATACTTCAGTAATAGGTCAGCAGTGTGAGAACCTGAGTTGGGATCCACGGAACCAACATACAAAGCCAAGTGCTGCTATCTGCACCTGTAACCCCAGTTCTGGAAAGGCAAAGATAGGAGGATCGCTGGAGCTTGTGGCTAGCCAGCCTAGCCAATCGGTGAGCTACAGGTCCAGTGAGAGACAGGTCTTCTAAAAAACTAAAATAGAGAGAGATAAAAGAAGACTTGACATCAACCACTGCTCTTCCCATGCACTCGTGCATATGCAGGAATGCACACACACACATGCATGCCTTTCCCCGTCTTTTTAAGTGAGCACAATAATTGCACAGTAATGAGGATCCACTGTGATCTTTCTATATGTGCAAACATCATGGACTAATCATCTCCATGTGATTTCTCCACATATGCAGACAGCATGTACTGATCATCTCCAGTGATCTCACCACATACACAGACAGCATGCATGTATCATCTCCACATGATCTCTCTATATATGCAAACGGTATGCACTGAGCATCTCCACCCACCCTTTTTTCTTTTTTTTACCCTCTCTTTTAGACTCTGACATTAACCTGATAGATGACCACACTTACAGACCTCTTCCACATGTCTGTCTACTTGACTCTAAGCCAAGGTTAACCAATAATAGTCAACACATTATCAAGTGCTTGAACTCAAGTGATGATCACACAACCACCATAAAGTAGCTACTAATGATAATCTCATTTAACCCCTGAAGAAACCACTGGTTACTAAAGTTAGCGCTCAATGCCACACAATGGTGAGACTTAGTTCTAAGTACTTTAAATTCCCTTGGTGAATTATATATTATGTAATCTCATCTAGCAGAAGTGCACCATAGCATTGATACCATTTCAGTTCTTCAGCATTCCGTTCCCAATACTTGCTGCCTCTAATGCGAAACTATTTAGGAGCCTCATGTCATCAGCACCAACCATTCTCTTTATCCAAGCTCGTAGGCTGGGAGACCTTTAACATTAAGAAGGTATTTTGTTAGCAGCTAGTTGCCTTTTTCATATCACAGATAGAGAGTCTAGGGACCGGATGAAAAAAACAGTTGGTCAATGAGAAATCCAACTCTTTCTTCTACTTCACATCCTAACACATCTGCTCCCGATAGCAGTAAAACCCAAACAGGGCATCTAAAGGAACCAATCATGGACCAACTCCAAGACACCGACCCCTGGGTTCAGTCCCAGAGGCACCATCTGCCTTCTCTCCATTTATTCTTGAGTGCTCACCATAGACTCTTCAAATCTAATGTCCTTGCTTGGTTTTTCTCACAAAATATCACAGTCACATGTTGCTGTGATGTGACTCACCCAGTTGTGTCTAGTCATTTATCTATAAACAGGACATGATGCCAGAAATAACATCCTCAAATCCCTCCTCCAAGTATCTTTTAAAGGATAAAAATGATATCGGTGCTCTCTAGATGATTCTAGCAACTAGCTACTGTAGCATCTTACTAGGAACTCCCATGATTCCCATGTAGCAAACAAGGAGAACTGTATCTTACTCTGGGCAGAAATGAGCCATTTCTTGGCTATGTTTATCCTTATCTACTCGTTTTATTTAAAGAGAAAGTTTTTATAACAAAAAGGCATTTTAAAAGCAAATGACCTCTTCAAATAAGAGGGAATGAAGAGAACAAAGTTCAGAAACAAAGGAAAGTGTGTCACACACACACACTCACACACTCATTTTAGGAAGAATTCATAGGCTGAGTCAATCAGCATCTACAATGCAGAGCCCTAGGTTAGCATCATCACAGGCAAGCCTAGAATGTGTGCGTTGTTTCAACACTGTAATCAAGAGTCTTTTATAGGAAATGAATCCTTCGCCTATTTGGCTGGCTAGAAATACCTGGTCAATGTGTTCATGCAGGATTCACAGCTTCGTGGGAACTACCCACGCACCCAGCCAAATGGGAGCAACCCTGTTTGGCAACATTGGAAAGGCTTGTTTTAATTGGAAAGATCCTTTCAGGCTGAGCATCATGCATGGAGGGTTTTGCTTAGGCAATGCCTTGAAGCTATAGGTTACCATTTCCAGGCATATAAGGCTAACATGGAAAAGGCCAATTTTCTAAATATCTCAATAAGATGTCACAGAAGCAGAGTTTCTGAACAAGTTTTCCTTATTGTCCCTTCTCAGAGTCCGTTCCTTTTCCTTTTCCCTCTCCCTAACCTTCTCCTGCTTCTCTGTCTGACACCATGAAGCAACTGAGGCAGATATACCGGTATTGCCTGAAGAAACTCTCTAAGGTTGCAAGTTCTGATATTTCTAGGGTGAAAGCCGGTCAGGGGTTCCTCTCCCTGTGTCCTTCTCAGAAGAAAAAAAAAGTCAAGAGGACCTTCCTTCTAAATCAGAAGCAAAAGTCTGATATCATAGCTCTGTATGGCAGCCTAGTGGGACCAGCAGGTGCCTTGGGAGTCACCCTGGAGAACGTTATTCTACATTTGGTATCTATGGCCTTTGGAGAAGCCACTTAACATACTGACCCAGAAAATTTGGGAAGAGACTGAGTTTCTCAGAAGGTGTGTCCTTGGTCATAGAGAGCTATCTACCCCAACAGTAGGTCAGCGTACAAGACTCCTAGCTGCACATCAATGAGGACTGTCAATTGTCCTATGTTTCCACTGACCCACTAAAAACAACATGACTATGCCCTCCCTCTTTACTGTCACCACCCAAGAAAAACCTGCCCCACATTGCAGCGTGACCTTAGTTGAAGAGGGAAGTCTCACGGTGGAAGGCAAATAGAACTATAATCTATCCTAGAGGAATCTGTAACCTGAAGAAGCAAAGGAGGCTAAGACGAAGATCCAGAACAGGTGCTCTAGAAAAATCCAGAAGTGAGGCATTAGCAAAAGCTAGTAGAGAACTTGGGCATGTCTGGTCAAGAAGCAAAATAGTGTACTGATTAAGAACAAATACTAGCCAGTCATGGTGGCACAAGCCTTTGATCCCAGCGCTCAGGAGGCCAACGCAGGCAGATCTCTAAATTCAAGACCATCCTGGTCTACACAGGGGGACACTGCCTCAAACACCAAACGACAAGGAAACAGAGACCAAATACTTGAATCTAGACAAGCTGGCTCTGATTACCCAGCCGTGAGATCCCATAGGAGCTATTTAACTTCTCTCATGCCACTTCCTCGTCTGTATAATGGGGTTAGTAATGGCATGTACTTCATAGTGTTGAGATGATGACATTAATTAGTGCATGCAAAACACTTAGAGCATCTTAGGCACCCCATAACTTTGTAGGTAAGCTGTCCTTATGATGTTTTGAGGAACTTACATTCAATTGGTAAAACAATCACACTAATACTAACAAGATATCTCACTTAAGCAAATGAACAATAGAACAGCTGTCCAAAGTCATCCCAACCACCACCTTTTAATAGAAAGTGGGACCATGGAGTGGCCCATAGTAAAATGGAGCATAGGTCCAACTCTTCCAGAATGAGTGGAATTCAATTAGAAATGCATACAGGCCTACGTCTGTAATAACTAGCCCTCAAATTTCCTGTCAATTAACAGTAAGAAGATGCCCCCTTGGTCAGGAAAAAAGAAGAAGACAAACATGAAGTCAACCCTGTATTTATAAGATCAGAGTAGTAGAAGTGGGAAACAGAAGGGCAGTTCAGATGAGTCTGTCATATGAACTCTTCCCCTAGCACAGTATCTAGTGTCCTTATTCTTCATGGTCTCAGTGTCCCCGAAACCAGGTTATATGGTTAGAGGGAAATTAGTAGGAAAAAATCTGCAAAAACTTCAGAGTTAACAAAGGACAACTAACCTGTAGCTAAAATCATTACCTGTGTGCAAAAGCCACAGTGCCTCTTAAAGCCAAAAATAGAAAGAGCGGGGCAATTATAACTTGACATTGTTCTAAGTACTTTGCATGTATTTTCTCACTAAATTCTCATGATTACCCTGCAATGCTATCAGTATTCGCACTACTAACAGCTGAATCAGGACTTAGAGAAGTCAACTTCTCAATGTCTTATAACTAGGGCATTGTAAAACCAAGACTTAAACAAATTCACATCTTCTATAGTCCGTATGTCCAGTTGTGGGAATAGATGAAGTCCTGGGTGAATGTGTATTGTTGACAGGAGCACAGCCATGTCAAGGACCCCAGTGTCTCAGACCCATGGGAATGACAAGTCCTTGGTCCAGAAAAGAATGTTCACAGTTTGTGCAAAAAGTATCAACTAGCTTCCTCTTCCTTGATGCTCCCCTACAAAGACCCCACCCCACCCTATGGAGATTAGCTGACCCTCCTCCTGTTCAGCTGTATATATCGAATGTGCTCAGTGTGTACCTCCATCAGAGCGAGCAAGCCACCTGATCCCAGCCTTTTATATGTGTGTCTTTCTTCATTCCCCCTTGCCCTAGTCAGTCAATCCCAAAGTGTGGAGGTCACAGCATCAAATGATTATTCAAGCTTGCTACTGTAATATTTGTCAATTAATCAAAGGCATAAAGGTTCCAGAAATGTCTTCCATTAAAATCTAAGAAAGTGAGACCTCCACATGTGTCAGCATGTGGTTCATTCCAGGAAGGAATAAGGCAGAACAAAGAACACTGAAACTTAAGAGTTGGGGCAGCACTTTAGACCTCGTGCCTTAAGATCTGGGATCTCTCTTATGGCTCCATCTTTGCCAATTAATTAATGAATCTATTCTCAGTTGTGATAAAAAAAAAAAAAAGGTGCTCCGAACTTCAGGTGAGAACTATTAGGCGCAGATACTTTGCCTCCAGGTGGTATTGATCTGGCATTCTGGCTCACGTGACATTCAAAAGGCATTATTGTGAGTTGGCTTCTGGGGATGCCTTTGGTTCTTGGACACTAATACAGATAGTACGCTGAACTCACCAGCCTGAGAGCAGATACAGGCTACTGTAAACCAAACAAAGGGCTATGCCCTGGAGACCAGAAGCCTGCACTAGACAGCATTCATCCCACCTTGTTCCCAATGTAGAAGTCGGGTTGTTGGACTTAGGCAGTTTATTGCTTGAATACTGGCTCTCTCCTCTCCTAGCTACAAAGCTGAGAGCTCTTCATTGAAAAAACAAGAAGAAAAGATTCATCTCCGAGCTCCTTCGTGACAAGTGCAGGGTTAAAAGAGTAGCTTCCAGACATCCATGTTTCCAACACACAACTTGTGGTTTCAGCAGCGATGTGGCTTTTCAGATCTGTAGAGGACTTGCCGGTTCAGTCTTATATCACAGTTAACAGGACATGGAGTAATAGGATGGCCAGGCCCGGGATCTCTTTAAGAAAGATACAAATTGGATGACAGGGACAGGTGACGGCAATGCTGAAAAGCAAAATTTCATGGCCTATGGCCACTGAGTAAGGAAAGCCGAGAAGTCATCTGGGGCTCACCCAGTCAGGACAGCAGCTCTAGGTTATAGACACGATGGCCAGTGTTCCAATTACAGCACCATCTCTTCATATTAATGTTAAGCCTGTGTAGTAAACAGCAATTAGTGATGAAGAAACTCAGGGCCCAGATGGCCCTGTCTGAGAGGAAAGTCCATAAAGGATTTTGAGAGCTGTGAACCAAGGATGAGACTGGGAGGGAATGGGCTTTAGTTATAACGAAAAGATAACATATTCACTCAAGTCCTAATTGCGGTGCCTGGGCTGTCCAGGATATTCAGAAACAGCCACGACTCTGTGTAATTCCAACCTTTTCTATAAGGATGAATTAAATATAAATGGAAATTCCACATCTGTGTGATGTCTTATAGAAGTGTAGGTTTTATATTTTTAAATGCCTATAATTTGGGTAACTCAGGATTTGGAAAGTAAAGCCGCTATGAGCATCTATGCTATTACATCAATAAAGATTCATACTAGACACATGTATTGAAATTTTTATTTTAAAAAAACAGAAAATCCTAAACACTTTAGTTGACTTCTCGAAAAAATAATCACTGGAGTTCCTTTTATATGCATGTAGACACATGTGCACACACACACACACATGCACACAAGTTATCACGGACTTAGTGATTCAAACCCACACTGACTTTTTATCTTACAGCTGTCTGTTTTGAGCCCAGCATAGGCCTCCAGGCTCTAAGACCAAGAAATCAGCAGAGCTAGGTTCCATCTTGAAGGACCCCAATGAGAATTGGGTCCCTTACCTTTTCCACCTCCTAGGTGCTGGGAGCTGTCCTTGGCTTGTGATCTCCTTCTGCTGTCAAGGTGGGAGAGCGCATCACTCTGAACACCACCTTCCTCTCTTCTCCTTCTCCAACATGGAGTGGCGATTCTTTCTCCCTTCGGCATTAGCGATGACATGGGACCTTCCTAATTGCCTGAAGACGATCTCCTGACTCTGAGGCCGGTTGATTAAGAACTTGAATTCTAGCTACAACTCCGATTACCCTTTGCCATGTAACACAGCCTGTTGGCAGGATCTGGGTGCTAGGATGTGGACATCTGAGAATGGGTCATATTCTGCCTACTGCACTTACACTTGCTAATCATAACCCAAATGAGGGGAAGAGGAGGAGGAAGAGAGTAGATGAAAGGAGGGGAGAAACACAGAGAGGGGAGGGTTAGGAAGGGAAAGGATGGGAAAAGAAGGGAAGGGAACAGAATGGAACGGAATGGAAAGGAAGGGAAGGGGAACTGAGACCCCATTGTTATCTCTCAAAACCAACACCTAAACTGGATACTATATATACGGTGATGAAGATATGTGTGTTTAAATCCTTTGGCCAATCAAGTTTCCATGCAGTCCTTCAAGCCTCGGGGAACACAGCCAACACAAGGATAAAACATGTTTAAGGACATATTGTAACTAATAGTTTGCAGGTGTAAACATATTCCATAATCTTCAGAGGGTACCTTGTTATGGCAACAACAATAACAATTAACATTTATGGAGCCTTTATGGTGTGTCAAAAGGTTAAGTGCTCTCTGTGTGCTTTTTCCAATGACTACTCATTTTACAGACAAAGAGCAGGAGGCAGCAGAGGCTCATAACTCCTGGGAGTCGTTGGGACAGTGGCGGAGCTAAGATTCAATTCTAGGACTCTGTGACTCCAGGCTGTGCACTTCCAAGCACTGTGCAAAAACGGTCTCTTTCTTTTAGGTCACAATATATATTTCAAAATAATTGATTATCTAACAGACTTTGTAATCTTGGGGCAAAAGCAAAGGTCTGAATGGCTGATCTGAGTCTCTCTTGTGATCACTTTTGGCTTTTATCCTCCGACCTCTTATAATTCTGGGGGAGAAAGAAAAGAAACGGTCAAGACCATTTAGGGATGACAAAGACAGGAGACCAGAGGGAAAACAATGATCTAACTAAAGCATGTCAGAATGGCTGTCACTTGCTCGTAAGATGTATGGAAAATCCAAGTTCCCAAGGAAAGGCTGTAAGACAGGTTTATTATGTGCCACCCTGTCCTAATCCCTAGTTGTTGTAACACAAGATAACACACAGAATGTTCTGGCAAGCTGAATTTTATTTTAACGTCTTCTTTGTCATAGCAGGAACGTGGTTGAGGTTAAGGATTCCAGTCTACCTTCTCTGCCGATTTCACTAAATCATTCTGCTGCCAAAGGTCATAGGTCAGTCACCAAGTGCCCTTCTTACTGTCCCCTCATGCTTCTTCCTACTCTCGGTCTCTTTTCACATGGTACAGGAGCTAGCCATGTGGCCACAGCTCAGCACTGCTTCCTGAGAGCTTTCCGTGATTTCCCATGACTCTGACGCTGAAGAACAAAACACACCACAGAGCCGGAAGAGCCTGGGATCACCCCTCATAGGTGTCTGTTGTTCTTTAGTTACTTCCTATGAATACAAGGGCCGCAGTAGGTGGTATGCCAAAACAGCATCTCGAGGCATCCCTGGTTTCGTCCAGCTCTGCTTTCTTCTCTGTTCTCTCTACTCCAGTAACTCAGCACAGGTGTCTGGGTGACATATGTGGAATGAATGATTGAATGAATGAATGGAAGAACAAAGTAATGAAGCCTCCCCCTCCCCTTTTTTTTAGAAGCAAAGTTTTACAGAGTCAACCAGATAAATGTCTGCATTTCAGTGTCAAGTAGGTCTGGTACAAAGAGTAAAGCAGGGACTCTCCCCAGGTCCCACTGGCCCTGATACAACAAGAACCTCTGGGCTAAAGGTAAAACCTACAAGAACAAGAGTTTAGGCAGATTTCACGAGGTAATGCCTCAGCCAACCAACACCGGAGATACTCAGGACGTCACATGAGGATGTGGCAACAGAAAAGGAAAGTAATACCCAAGGAGCGTCGACGCTAACGTGCTGGCTAGCTCAGGGATTATTCCTGACAGCAGCCTTTGTAGACGAGATTTGTGTGATTAGCTTCCATGCCTGTTGGATTAAGGAGAAAAGAGAGGATTGAAACCACTCTGGTCTTGCAATGGCACACCCCACCCACCGGTGGGCATCTGCCGGTCTTACTTCACCTGCAATGAACACAATCACCTCAGCAGGCCTGGCGCCATGTCAAAGTGGTGCAAAGTGACTCTGCGTTTCTAAAGCCAGGCTTATGGCATGGCGTCTGGCCACTCCTCTCCAAAAACTTACACCACTGCAACTTCTGCTGTCTTCTCTGGAAGGTTCGGTGTCAGCAGGATGGTATAGACCTTCTTTTATGGGGTGAAAAGGACAAAGGACATACAGTAACATCTGATAGATCAGACCACTCCTCCTTGGCATAGACCCAGGTATAGAGTGACAGATATATTGCCCAGAAGACGGTGACAAAGTCACCATAAGGTGAAAAGACCTTGGGCAGCCAGGAAGAGGGTGGCTTTTTGTGTAGTGATGACACTAAATTTCTGTGTCTCCATGAAAACTGGCAAATTCTAAACTAGACGCATAAAGGGGTAAGGTGGTGCTGAGCACCAGGACCAGACCCTTATATGACAGGTCAGATAGTTGGGGAAATGACAACTCCAATTTTGACTTAAAAGCAGGAGCCCTTGCCCATCTACGAACCTGTCTCACCAGTGGTCTTTCCTCTCCTTTCATTACCATTCATTTGGCTAACATAAGTTGGAGAACATAAAACATGAACATGTGGTCCAGCAGTATATGCCTATAAAACGTGAGATTCCTAAAAATCCTTAGTATTCGGTTGGAACTAAAGGACAATGTCAGGGAGAGAACCCTAAAAGCTGTGCATTGATGGATTCTAACTTCTCCGTGGCATCTTTTCCTTTGGAGAGTCAAAGTCACGGTGGACCATGCTGTGATCCCAGCCCTTGGGAGGCTGTGGAAGGAGGACCTCTGGGTTCAAGGACAGCTTGGGTTACACAGTTAGATCCTGGTTAATAAAGAAAGACAAAAGGCAGATGTCAGTGAACACTCCAGCTCCTCCAAGGTAAAGTGGGGGAGGAGAATAAAAATAAGGGAAGAAAAAATTACATACAGTTTCACATGTGTCATATGAAAGTGACATGGGCGTTTTGTTCCCCTGTGAACAACAGGAAATACACAACACTCTCAGTGAGGTATGCTCGCCAGAAAAGCCAAACCTAAATCTACTAAGACCGCTCGACCTATTGCCAGCTTACAGAATCACAAGGGTCTGATGATTGTGCTTTTTTAAACTAATCCAAAATTTGGAGAGATTCCGCCAAATTTGAGTTTCCAGCTATTCTTTCTGGGCACTAAAGAGAGCTTCCCACTCCTTCCCAAGTGGATCTCAGTCTCAGACCAACTGTCAGCAGGTCATAGGGCAGCGTGTTCCCTTGTAACCGCGCCCGCCCACAATCGGCCTCCTTTTCTGCTCGTTCCGTCTCACAAAGACTTCTCCACACTCTCTAGCACCGCTTGTGCTCCTTCTCAGCGGCAGCCTCAGCAATCCTTCCTGCCACAGGCTGGAGATACTGGGGAATTAAAGATGAGTCAGACAGTGCCTTGCTAAGCGGTGGGATAACTAGGCAGCGGTTTGCCGTGTGGCATGTGCAGCAGACATGCCTTTCAGCCATGTTTTCATGTGTCCAGATTGCCTGGAACACATCCGCGGACCTTAATGCTTGCTGGTCAGGATGCTGTGCCTATCATCCCACTGCATTAAGGTTTACGTTCTCTTCCTGGATTCTGGTATCTTTACCTCTCCCAGATTCTTATGGTTCCTCATAAGAGTCCAGATGCTATTTGTTGGTGGTTACTTGTAAGGCCCTGCCCACTCTGTAATCTATGAGTATCAATATCCTATAAGTAAGCTTCAAGTTACTTCTTGCTTTTGAAGATAAAATTGAGGAGCTAGGGGGATGGTTCACTGGGTGAAGCCCTTTCCACACAAGCACGAGGACCTAAGTTCAATCCCCAGCACCCATGTAAATGGCAAGAGGGCGTGACAAACCTGACTGTGATCCCAGCACTCAAAAGGCAAAGACAGGAGTTCTCTGGGGCAAGCTGGCTAGGTAGAGAAGCCACATCAGAGATCTGGGGATTAACTGAAGATTCTGCCTCAATATATAAGAGGGAAAGTGGTCAGAAAAGTCATCTAATGTCAACCTCTGGTCTTCATATGCACACACATGCAAACACGCACATATACACGCATACATACATAAAAATCAAAGTAAGGCTAGTTCCCAGCACTGACAGTTTACCGCTTTATAAAACTTCCTTCTGTGCTCTTAAAACCCTTTTGCTCATGCACGGTTGGAGATTTTTTCTTTTGTTTTGTTTGTTTGTTCTCGTCCACTCACCACTACGCACTGAAACAATTCGGAAGCAACTCTGAGCCAACGCTGTCCGCCCGAGTCTGACATAGCATCCTGAATGCTTCACTGCTCCTATTGTCTCCTTCTACTAGACAAACAGAAGTCTATGGGGATCAGTTTCACTTGGCCCTAGTTTAAGAATCTCAATGTCTAGTCTGTTATCACCATCACCATGGTTACTATGCTTACCTGTACCTTTTTTTTTTAAATGTAGCCCTTTCAAGCATAGGATAATGGCATAGGAATTTTGTCTGGAATTCTACTGCCATTTGTCCTGAAATATCACACACAGTAAAAATATGTTTGATGATTATTATGGTCATTCTGCCACTATAAGGAGAAGAGTATCCTGAAATGCTTCGTTGATGGAATGATTGTCTTTAAAAGGCACAGATAAGCTGTGCTCTGGGTCAGGGCAGCTCCCTGCTGGCTTCTGAGATGCCCACATGCAACCTCTCCCATCCCATTCCCTCACCACCCAGCCTCTCCAACAAAACACTCTGTGCCACTACATGACGGTGTCTTAGTCCATCAGAAAGACAAAACAAAGTCACGCCAAGGTGGTAAAGTCACGAACAACTAGAACTACACAGAAGACCTTGAAGTCATATTGCAGGTGCAGGTTTGTCCCCTGAACAAAATGACAAAAATACTGGACATCTGCTGGAAAGGCAGGAAGAAGTTCATTCTGGATTATTATATGTCATTTTCCCAAAATTATTCTAGTCATCCATGTCTTCCAAATGATACAGCTAGAGGGTGTCTGAAGGATTGGTCAGGATTTACCAAGGGTTGCCTCTGTGTAGTGAAATTAGAGTGTTTCTAATCTTCTGTCTTGTACTTTCATATACTAACTGAATTTTTGTAATGGGCACATAGCATTGTTACACACCCAACACCAAAGCCATCGTGTCTTTTCAAACCCAATAGATTCTCTGTGGAAGTTATAAGGAAATTTGCTGCATGGTAAATGACAAAAGACTGCCTGCCTCTCCTCAGGCCTTTCAAATTACACCATCATGTTTCCCCACCCTGTTCCGGCTACACAATACAAAAAAAATTTTTTTTGTTTTGTTCAAGGTTAATTCTTATAAATCAAAACCCACACATACTGATGTAAAAATGAGACAGGAGCCAGATATATGGGTTAGTAAGTCATGACTTCTCAGACACACCTGGAATTATTGAGGATGGGATCAATTCCACGCAGATTCTTGTGAAAGAATTTCGGGGTGCAGCCTGGACCTTGTACTCACTGGAGGCAGGGTTGTTCTCTTTTTTCTCCTTCCTGAGGCTGGCTCCACGTCAACAGAACCCATATGTAACCACAAACCTGAGTCAAAGCCAGTGATCAAGAACTTTCTGTGTCCACCAGAGCACACAATCTCTGGAGTTCACGACCGAGTACGTCACAAAACCAACATGTGAAAAGAAAGATCTTTTTTGGCTCATGGTATCAGACAATCCAGTCCATCAAGGTGAGAAAGGTGTAATAGGAGTCATGGTGTTGGGAGCTTATGGCACAGACTCCGTGGTAGATCAAGAAGTGGAGAAGGCACGGCCAAACTGCGGGCGAGGTTACCTTTCAAATGCTTTCTCACAGCAATGGCCTTCCACCAGCTTTTCCCCTCCTCCTGAAGGTCTCCCAGCCATCCAGAGCAGCACCCCCAGTTGGGAATAGTCAGACGTTGAGTCTTCCAGGGACCTTTCAAGTTCAAACAAAACCACTTCCTCTATTTTAATTGTCTCTCTGTATCTCTCTTAGTCTTTTTTCTATTGGTATAACAGAATAGCTGAGAGGGTCATTTCTTACAATTCTCAAGGCCGTGAAGTTCAAGGCTGAGAATCCACATTTGGTGAGGGTCTCTTTGCCTGCAGAGTCCTGATGCAGAATGGGTTATCGTGTGATGAGGGAAAACCAGAGACAAAGACAGCAGAGGCAGACTGCATTTTACAACAAATTCACTCTTAAGAGAACCTGCTAACCAACCAACCCATTAATATGTAGAGATTAATCCATCCATGAAGGCAGAGTGGTCACTATCTAACCATCTCTGAGATGGCTCACCTGGTCCCGCCTCCCCCTACTTCACAGTACAGATCAAATTCCAGTGTGTGTTTTGAAGGGGACATTGGAAGCAAAAGCACTGCCTTGATTCTTTCTTCTCATTGGAGACCTACGTGGTCCCAAGATCTCCTTCTAGGAACCATCGAGCTTTCTTTAGTCACAACTGCAGCTTTCCAGTATTTCTATGGTCAAATAAGGAAAATGCAGTGAACATTCTTGGCTCTGTTTTTGATGCAGAGCTGATGTGTTTCAAAGGTTTTATTTATAATTGAAATTCAGGTACTCAGGTTCTGTGGCTGAACCCCAAAGGGATAGGAGATAACGGCATGGGAGGGCCTGAGCTAAAATTCTTACTCTAGAAAACCTCAGGACTGACCTTATGAAAAGGCACCATTTACGAAACCCTTCAGTGTTTCAGTGCTCCAACCAGGCTGTGGTACTTAGAAGGTGGAAGACCTAACCCTGCCTTCCAAAAGACTGCAGTCTCAGAGACATGTAGCCAGTGTGTTAGGCAGTGAAGTCAGTAGTGAGAGGGCTGGGACTGGCGTGGCTGGCGCAGTGTTTGTCTACTGTCTAAGAAGCTCTGAGAGTGATTCCAGTACCATCCATATAAAAAGAGTAGCAGGGCCCATGACTATAACGGCACACTCAAGAAGTGGAAACAGGAGACTCAGAAGTACAAGTTCAAGGTTCTCCTCAACTACATAGAAAATTTAAGGTCAGCTTTAGCTACATGAGACCCTGCTTCAAGTTCGGAAAGAGTTAAGAATGAACTTCACTAACCACAGGAAACAGCTGGATCCTGTGGGTGCTTCCAACATCCGCAGAAGAGCAGGGATACCGAGTGGCCCATTCTCCTGGAAGACCTTGGATCTAGAGGAGGTCATTCCCTCCCAGCAGAGCATCAAATTCAGTCCAGAGAATTCAGAAAATGATGAAGGAAGTAACCCTTGAACCCGCCTTTCCAAGGAAAAGCCAAAGTCATGAACTCAATTACACTGAACCTGCATATAACTCTGAGTCACTCACCTCTACAAACACCTGATCCTTTGTCTACAAAGTGTGTTAGACCTGGGCATTGGACTGGGAATAGAGGTCAGTAGTAAAGCATTTGTCTATCACTGGTCCTAGGTTCCATACTCAGTACCCCCCCCCACACACACACACACACAATGATAACAAATTATAACCTTTCCCTGGGAACAATCAATTGCTGTTATAAATGTTAAGTTGGGAGCATAGCCCCCAGGCCTGGGAGTTGTATTGGTCTGGACTCCAAATCCCAGCATGCCAGGGTATTTAAGTGAATTCCCAAAAGATGAACACGTGGTCTCTTTTCCTTCCTCCTGGTGGTCGCCTTCAAGGCCTCTCGGCTCCCCCTTGGGGCCACCTGACAACGCAGGAATCCCATTAAACCTGGATATTTTTTAATTTGGTTTGTTTTGTCTTAATGATAGTGCCCTTTGCTTTACAGAAGCTTCTCAGTTTTAGGAGGTCCCATTTATTCATTGTTGCCCTTATTGTCTGTGCTACAGGGGTTATGTGTAGGAAGTGGTCTCCTGTGCCCATATGTTGTAGACTATTTCCCACTTTCTCTTCTATCAGGTTCAGTGTGTTCAGATTGATATTGAGATCTTTAATCCATTTGGACTTGAGTTTTGTGCATGGTGATACATATGGATCTATTTTCATTCTTCTACAGGTTGACATCCAGTTCTGCCAGCACCATTTGTTGAAGATGCTTTCTTTCTTCCGTTGTATACTTTTAGCTCCTTTGTCAAAAATCAGGTGTTCATAGCTTTGTGGGTTAATATCCAGGTCTTCTATTCTATTCCATTGGTCAACTTCTCTGTTTTTATGCCAGTACCAAGCTGTTTTGATTTGGATTGATTGGGATTTTGCATTGGCAGAGAGCTCATGTAAGGAAAAATTCCTAACAATAAGGATTAACAAGGTCTGTGAGGCTGAGCAGGCCTACTACCATTATGGGAGAAGACCTGCACAGGACCTCTTCATGCCTGACAACAACGCTCTGTGGCAGGGAGAATCCTGCTGTAGCTTCACTAACGCCAAGTTCATCCTCCCCACGTCCCCTTTGGGCTCATTTCCCCTTATCTGTGTGATTAGTAGCATTGCATAGTAACGCTAAAGTCTCTTCTGATAACTGATACTTCATTTTTTGTTTTGTGTGTATGTGTGGCATATGGTGCATGATTGTCTGTGTGGTGGGAGGTTGAACACACCAAAATACAGTGAAGGACACTGGGTGTCTTACTCTGTCACTCCACCTTATTCCACTGAGACAGTCTCTGCTGAACCTAAAGATGGACTGGTGGTTACCAAACCCCAGAGATCTTCCTGTCTCTCTTCCCACTCTAACAATGGCGAGGTTACAACAGCAATATCCCACCTGGCTTTTCATGTAGGTTCTGGGGATTTGAACTCTGGTCCTCATGCTGGCACAGAAAGGGCCCTTAACTCACTCTCCATAGACCCTGACATTTTGTTTCTCAGTCTTCTTTAAATCAGGTCACCAATAAGGGCAACACACAGCCTGTGCCCCAAACTATATCCTTTTCATTCCCAACCTTTACCTTGGCAGAAAGATTCATCCATCCCATCAAACAATTATGGCAGGCTTCCTGTTTCCACAGTTTGTGCTGTAGGTCACATACAAGCCAATGGTCTGCAGACTCAAGGAGAGAGAGAGAGAGAGAGAGAGAGAGAGAGAGAGAGAGAGGACTGCTGAGAAATTAGCAAAGCAAAGCTGTATTTCTCCTTGGAGCCCAGGGACATTCTAGGGACAGGCTGGGTTGTTTGGTTTTGTTTGAGGTGTGCTGGGATGAAAGACATCCTGGGAGCGGAAGGCCAGTCATTCATTAATTAATTACGACTGTAATTGAGGGTTTGTTCTGAAGAGCGATTCCTTTGAAATTACTTTCCATCAAACAGCAAGAGCCACAAAGGAATCAGATATTCTGTGCCCTCTCTATTTCCTCCTGCACAGGAGCAGTTTCTTCTAGGACTTGAGATTCTGGTTTGTTCTGGCTCTACCCTTCCTTATATGTCTTTCTTACTCTGGCTGTAGAGAGTTTATCTGAAGAGAGAGAGAGAGAGAGAGAGAGAGAGAGAGAGAGAGAGACCGCACGCGCGCGCTCACGCACACACACTTGATTAATGTTTAGTTTTTAAAAAGCAAATCTGTACTACACAAGATAGTCTTAACTGTGGACTTTAATCTGACCTTTTTGGGTGAGTGTACATTGGAAAAATTCCACTGCAAGATTAGAAAGACACCTGAGATGGCAGGCTACCCACCTGATGTCGTGGGCCACGCCTCCGGGTTACCACTGGGAGGGAGGAGGGAACCGGCATATTCATGTGGTTCTAAACAACAACAGCAAAGTGTATTGGCCCAGGGGCACCTCGGGATTGACCAAGAGGAAACACACATTGCACAATGATAGGATCTTGTCGGTACAGTTGTCAGAGGAGGAAACTCCCACAGCAAAGGGCATAAAACCATCCCAGGCAGTCTGGAGCAGATCAGTCCTGTGGTGTCAGAGAGTCTAGCCCTGCTCCATACACAGATGGAACTATGAACTCCAGCCAGGGCTTTAGCCAGACCTACTCGGCCTCTGTCCACGGCCTTGGAAGCAGCTGGAGTCAGTCTGGGAGATTCCACAGGACCCCTAGCGTCCATGGAGGCGCAGGAGGTGTCCGCATCTCCCTTTCCTTCACTACACCAGGATGCCTGCCTCCTGGAGGATCATGGGGGTCTGAACGAGGCAGTCCCCTGCTAGGTGGAAATGGCAAGGCCACCATGCAAAACCTCAACAATCGCCTGGCCACCTACCTGGAGAAGGTACGGGCTCTGGAGGAGGCCAATTCAAAGCTGGAAAGTCGCATCCTACAATGGCATCAGGAGAGAGAACCTGGCAATAGAAAAGATTATTCCCAATATGAGGAAAACATCAGCCACCTTCAGGAGCAGGTAAGACACTGAGAGACTCTGAAGCTGACCATGGAGGATGGGGGAGGAAAAAAAAACAGCTCACGTGACAGTTCCAGGGGAAAAGAGCAAAAGAATTCAAGTCTCAAGTATTGCTCATGTAAATCCTACTGTCATATCTTAACCATGGACTTGGGGAAACTTGTTTGTAAAATTAGTTTTCTCTCTATAAATAATATAGAAAGTAAAGACAGCAAACATTTCAGAATTATTATCGAGTGTCTTTTAAAAAGCAAAACTGCCTGGTTTTCTGCATGCTTTGAAACATAAAAAAAAAGTCTCTAAGCCTTAGAAATGCCAGGCAGCCGGGCACCATGCAGTATCACTTTAGATCCAGCAACGTCAGGGAGATGATAAGGGCTGGTACGCAGGGTGCACCCTCGGTACACAAGGCACAGGAGAGAATTTACTTTCTCACGACATCCGTTCTACTCCACCTCGGCGTCCTGGCGACAGTGTTCCTCTCTAGCCACAAAAGACTGAGTTACACTGTGGTGCAGACCATGCCCAAAAAGCTGTCACACTCCACCAGCAGGTATGCCACTGTGGCATCCTTGGCTATTTTTCTAGAAGTTGCTAGAAGTTAAAGTTGCTCACACTTCTGAGAATGGCATATTGCTGTGGGGGTGTGGGGGAGTGACAAAATGAGAGTCAATTTAACTATGGAGATATGCTTCAAGAAACAGCATGCTTCCCAACAGCATGCTAAGGCCCCACCTTCTGGGGTGTCTGGATGCAAGTAGAGGGAGGCATCTCACAGTTACGCACCTCCTCTTTGCATGAAGGAGTTCCAGGAAAACCCCTGTGGACTCATGATGTAGCCTACCCTGGAAAGGCCATCGCAGGCTTCCAATATGAATACCATGTTATTTCACAACACTCAGCCATCTTTGCTTGAATGTAGGAAGGACCAATCAAGATAACATAAATCTGTCCTTGTAATGACCCCTAATTACGGAATAATCAGCCTAATAACCGAGTGTGTAATTGCGTTAACTACAGAGTGCAAGGCTGTCTTTGTGAAGAAAACAAGGTGACTCAACGTCCACACAGGGCTTTTCGTTTAACGAAGCTG
This sequence comes from Neodon shergylaensis, assembly GCA_025134845.1. Lineage (NCBI taxonomy): Eukaryota > Metazoa > Chordata > Mammalia > Rodentia > Cricetidae > Neodon > Neodon shergylaensis. The sequence goes on from JABTXL010003002.1 coordinate 180,779, forward strand.
CTTTGGCTTTAGAACGGAGGGAAAAGATGATGCTTGCCAGTGGTCAGCCAGGAGCGTGGATCCCAAAGAAATACCAGGCTACAGCTGACCCAACAGCATGGATCCCAATAGCAGAGACAAGTAGGGAGAGGGAGGAAGGAGAAGGAAACCAATAGTGGGCACTTCCTGTATGCCAAGCGGGGAGAAGGGGGTCAAACATACATGTTGGTGAGAAGGGCTTTCTGCAACGATGGGACTGATCTATATTACCTGACTTACTTCTCACACCAACTGTTAGGAAATTCAAGTTGAAAAAATGTGAACTAACCCCCGAAGGCACCAGCAAAAGGCAGAGGTGGGACTTTCACTTGGGTCTCTCTTGAATGATCCAGCCTCCACTTCAGCATGGTGCCAACTCGCCAGCCTGGTACAAAGATGAAATGTGTGTATTGTTCTCAAGAACGAGGCAGCAGGTTGGCAGAACTATTCATGCCACCCGTGTGGTTCAGAACGTATCATTCAGTTCTTATATATCTCTGCGGAGCAAATATTTTTATCCCCGGCTTCCACACCAGGAGACTGAAACTGGATACTTCCTTTCGGCTTGCTTTTCTAAATCCCTTAGAACAGAAATGAGAGGGGGAAATGAGTGGATTCAGTTGTGAGGATGGGCAGCCAGCCCACTCTCTGCCAGGCCAGAACTCTGGATTCTGAAGCCAAACAGGTCAAGGTTCAAGTTTTTCTAGACTGTACTTTGGATGTTTCACTTTCTCTGCTTTGGAAGAGTGTCACTCTTGAAGGTTGAGGTTGTCTGTCATTCCTGACTTTCCCTGTTTGCAACTGAGGTCCTAAAAGGTGTCTCAGTCCCCTGGGGCTTGCTCTCCCTGGGTCCTGCTGAAATATTCAAGAGTAAATATATTTTCCCCTCATTTTGTAATGTCAAGGGCTACTCCAAAAGTCTGGGAGAAATGCAGTTCAAAAGTGATTCCAAACCTTTCAAAACACAGAATTGGACATAGCCATAGGAATATCATTTATAAAACTCCCTGGTGATTCTCAGCACGTGACATTTGGGAGCATGGTCAAATTGTCTACTTGCCTCTACTGAGTAGGAGATTACATGCCTTGGGGCAATGAGACTATGCTAACACACTAACTAGATTTTTTTCAAAGAATGAACTCAGGGCCTTGGGGAGAATCTAGACAATTATTACAACATACAGTTTAAAAATCTATGCCTCATATACTATTTCTCAATCCATCCCAGTCCATTTATGACTATGAAGGAAGTCTCAGAAATAATGGCTGCATTATAATACCATATTAAGTAAACCCAAACAGTGAGAAGTTTCAAATATGAGATGTGGGTGCTGGAGAGATGGCTCCGTGGTTAAGAGGATTTACAGTTCTTGCAGAGGACCTAAGTTTAGTTCCCAGACCTCACAAGATGGCTCACAACCACTTGTAACCCCAGTTCCAGGGGATCCAATGGCCTCTCTGTTCTCTTTAGGCTTCTGTGTGCACACATATATACACTCAGCCACATGCACATAAATACACAAAGATAGATAGATAGATAGATAGATAGATAGATAGATAGATAGATGATAGATAGATAGATAGATAGATAGATAGATAGATAGATAGATGAGAGAGAGAGAGAGAATTGGTTCCATGTAGCCCAGATTGGCCTTGAACTCACTATGTATCTGAGGATGATTTTGAACTCCTGATCCTCCTGTCTTCACCTCTCCTGTACTGGGATTTCAGGAATGTGCCATCATGTTTCATTTATGCAGTGCTGGGTATTGAGCCCATGCTACGCAAGCATTCTGCAAACTGAGCTACATCATCCACCCTACATGTGCTTTACGCCACGTACACTCCAAGGCCTCACTCACATGGACCGCAAGAATGCTGGCTGGGGAGGAATTGCATACCTGATGTTGGCCTCTCAATGGAGAAGTGATCACTTTAACTTGAAAAAGTCAAATAAGTCAAAAAGTCAAATAAGTGAGTTTTTACTCCTCTGGTTTTGAAGTGTGCACTATGGGGCTGCTAACCAGCCCAGTAGTGTGGATGACTACAGTCACTCAGTGCATGAGGAAGAAGGTACTCAGGGTGCTGAGCTTTGGGGATGGAGCTACTTTTACTTTGCATGAGTAAATAATACCAGGAATAAGAAGCCTAGAAGGCATAATTCTGGTAAAAAAAAAAAAAAAGCCATAAAGCAGCACTGTGGGCAATCAGCCAGGATGGACCTGCAGTTTTCACTTTCAGGGCAAAATTCAATGAACCTTCCAGAATCCCTGGAGTATGACAAGTATGTGTGCAATATTATCTCATTTACCATCTCCTAACCCTCACAATGCATGGGTGAGTGGCCATTATTACTGTTCTCACCATTTTATGGATGCAGAAACTGAGACTCTGACGGGCTCAGCCAGCCCTGCTCTCGGAGCGCCAAGCCCAGCATTTCCCCTGACTTGTGAAGGCTGCATTGTGCATTCACAGGACCAAATTCCAAGTCCTTGGTGAAGCTTTAAATAGGACCAGAGTTTTAAAAGGCACCTTTGTATTAAGGAAGAGCTTTGCCTTAAGAAAAATTCTTTCTAAATAAAAGGATTAGCTGTACAAATACAATGGGAATGCCACAGGGTTCTGTGACTCCAGCTGCTTTGCGAAAGCTTAAAGCAAGGATCTCCTGTTTAAAATTAATACAAGCCCCTTATTGAACAAATGGTGGGACTGAAGCACAAGGATAGGATGTAGCCTGATGGGGAAGGAAGTCAGGCCAAAGAAATGCTACAGTTTCTACTCTGTCACAATGCTTCATATAAAAGATAGAAACTTTCAGACAATGAGAAATTGACCCCGTTTCCCCACATCAAATGTGGGCCCTTTCTCTAATCATAATGTCCTGTATAACCAATTGCTCAGACAAACAGCTCCAATGGGTGTTTTTTTAATGTAAATAAAATTTATGGGAATATCTAGCGACCCATTTTAGCTGGAGGTTTTAATACTGTGGTAACTTCTTAAGTAGCACCGTTCGATGGTAGAGAATTCATTCAGTTCTTGTTTTAATAGCTTCCATAGAGGCAACCTCATCACAAATATATTACAAATACATACATCTTCCTGAAGTTTACATATGTGGATCTCGTCACTTTGGGCAAAATAATAATGATTGTTTTATATGACGACTATCTGAAGTATACTTCAGATTAGCAATCATGGAGGAAGGGTGACTATGTCAAGTGTAAGAATCACACACATTGAAGCTAACACCTGTACTTTAAGAAATCTTACCCTATAGTCACAATCAGAAAAAAAATCTCAGAAGCTGGGGGATGGTTTAGTGGGAGAGGGCAACTGCTATGCAAGAGTGAAGACCTGGGTTTGGATCCTCAACCTTCATGTCAAAAGCCAGTAATAACTACGCATACCTGTAGCCCCAGGACTAATCTGGAGAAGTGGGAGACAGGAGGATTGCTGGGGGTGCTGTTCACCACCCTAACTCCAGGTTCAGTAAGAAACCCTGGCTCAAAGGAATGAGGAAAGTAGTGACAGAGAGGGACACTTGAGGTCCTCCTCTGTCCTTCTGAAGCCCATGCATGAGCACATGCATGCAAACACACCACACTACACGCTATACACACACACCACCACCACCACCACTTTCTTTTGAAACAAAACGTCTCATAACCCAAACTCTAACACTTTCAGATTATAAGCAAAACACTAAGTCGTGTTCACATCACTAGACAACTGGAAGGCATTACCAAGAGGCGCGGCCCCACCCTACCCCACTTCACTCCTCCAGTGGTCACATCAACCCCAGCCTGTCAAAGAGCTACATAAACTTGTGCTCTTCTCAGTCACGTAAGAGAAGCTTCTTACTGCAATGGATAGCAGCTGGCAGAGACTCCTAACAAACAACTGTGGGTGCCCAGATAGAGACAGGGCATCTATTTCTGTCTGCCCTGCTCCCTGAAGCACAGGGAACACTGAAAGAGAGGGCAGAGAGAATGTGAAAGGCAGAGGATGGGGAGGAGAGTTGTGAAACGCTCCGCATTTGAGAAGCATGACCACCGCTTCAGCACACAGGAACTCACAGCAGCCGTGGAACCTTCACGAGACCTGCACAAGACCAAGCCAGATAAAACTTCCCACACAGGTGAAACAGGATCATGAGGCCCCACCCCTAGCTGGGGAGCTACTGGCAGTCAGAGACTACTTGAAGAGAGAGAGTTATTTTTCTCTGAGGAAGGGATTGGATAGCACTAATTGGGCTTAGTGGGTTAAATAATAATAGTAATAGCAATAACAATAAAGAAAAGAAGGGGAGAAAGATGAACTAATAAAAAGACACGAAAACCAACAGCAGACGTATTCTTTCTGTGTTTTTCACCTGGCACATGTGACTTGATTCTCACCATTCTGCTAAATAAATAAATAGAATTTTTCAAGAAGGAAAAGGATATTGTCTGTGCTGCAAGCTTCTGGCAGAGGAAAGTGGAGCTTAGACATGCAGCTGTCATGGGTGGATCTGTTCTGCTGGACTAATTCTTACTGTACCTATTTTACAGATCGTGGAAAGTAAGATGACCAATGCTCAAATAGTTGTGCTCATTGACAATGCCAGGATGGCAGTGGATGACTTCAACACCAAGTAAGTCCCGTCTTCACAGAGTTCCACAAAAGGGAAGCTCGGCCTGCTGCAACCGGCTGCCAAAATCTTACTGGATTATACTTAAAAGGGCACAGAGAGAGTCTTGTGCAATTTAAATAAGCCAGATATAAAGTGCGCATGAAAGCATATTAAGATCCGAATATGAATTAAGAATCAGACTCTATTAAAAACTTTTTTATTTTAGAGATGGTAATTTTGTTGTACTTATACAGAAAAAAATATCTTTTTTATTAGATGCACTCTGCTGCAGTTAGGGTTCAAATGCCATAATGTCCATAATTTGCTTTGAACATTTTCAGCCATGAGCCATGTATATTGGTGCACGTTTGCAATCTCAGCTCTTGGAAGGCAGAGGCAGCAGGGTGGTGCATTTGAGAGCAACCTGGGATACATATTGAGTTCAAGAGCATCCTGAGCTACATAGCAAGACCGTATCTCAAAAATAAACAAACTACCAGGTACCACAAAAAAAAATTCAGCAATGAATCTAGATGAAGCAAATACGCAAGATACTGGTGGGTAACAAAGCTAGGTGGCAGGTCCAGGTCTGTGCGTGTTCTCTTCTGTACTGCATTTAAAAGGAGGCACCGAGTCACCAACACAGACAAACACAGCATGGAACAATGTTCTATACCCCTGTGTATGCCCTGTTTCAATGTACCAATGGCTGATGATGTCCTGCATGCCTCTTACTTCCACCTGGAAAGTAAGAAAGCCCCTTCTCACCCCACGTGGACTCCGGCCAAGCCCATGGCCTTCCAACAGCAGAAGTGTTCTAACCCCACCTCTCTCACCAAAGGTTTGAAAGTGAACACTCCTTTAAGAACGAGTTGGAAATTGAAGTCGAGAGCCTCCGAAAGACTTTGGATGATCTGACCATTGTCACGACAGACCTGGAACAGGAGGTGGAGGGAATGAGAAAGGAGCTCATCCTCATGAAGAAGCGCCATGAGCAGGTGGGACTGTCCTGGGCTCCCAGGAACCAGCTCTGCCCCTAACGTCACCATCCAGGGTGACCCCATAGTAACAGAAGAGGCCACCACCTGAGTGCCAGTTCCAGTGTCCCTCATACGGAACCATAGAAACATGGAGTTTTTTCTAATTTCACGGTTATCTTCTTAGATGTCAAATGTAACCTAGTACAGTGATAATGAACAGGAACTGGCAACAACATAATAATAGTAGAAATTTGTTATCACACACTGGCTTCCCTGACTCATTAGTATAATACTGTAAGAATCAGGACTGGGAAGATGTCTCAGTGGGGATAGTGTTTGCTAGTTAAACATAAGGATCACAGTTTGGATTCCCAAAGCCCCCTAGGCAGATGTGGTGCTTCCTGTAATCCCGGAACTGGGGGGCCAGAGATTGGATCCACAGGAAAACCTGGCTGACTAACACTAACCAAATGAATGAGCTCTGGGTTCAGCAAGAGACCCTGACTCAATAAAATAAAAACGTGGATAACAGTGTGTTGCAGGGAAGGCCCACGTGTTCCACCCGGCCGTCCAGCTAGCTTAGCCCTGAAATAACCACACCGAAACTGTATTAATTAAATCACTGCTTGGCCCATTAGCTCTAGTTTCTTATTGGCTAATTCTTACATCTTAATTTAACCCATTTCTATTAATCTGTGTATTGCCAGTGGCAGTGGCTTACCAGGTAAAATTCCCAGTGTCTGTCTCGGGGATCCATGGCATCTCTCCAACTCCACCTTCTTCCTCCCAGCATTCAGTCCAGTTTTCCCACCTACCTAAGTTCTGCCCTATCAACAGGCCAAGGCAGTTTCTTTATTCATTAATCGTAATCAAGGCACACAGAGGGGACTCCCACATTAACAGTGAAGGAAGACTGATAGCATCAGCATTGAGGTACCATACATATGAACATGAATGTGCACGTATACATGCAAACATGCTTACACACATGTGTGCACAGGATGCACTTAAAGATGCAAAACTATAATAATTAAGTGGTACTGGGAAGAAAGCTCAGTCAGTACAGTGCTTGCTGCAGAAGCTAAGGACGTAAATTCAAACCCCCAGCACACACATAAAAAACCCTGGTGTGGTGGCATGTGCCTGTCACCCCAGCCATAGAAAAAAACAGAGACGGGGGATACCTGGAGTTGACTAGCCATTCTGCATTGCCAGATTGTAGAGTTTTATGTTCATTGAGAGATCCAAAAATAAGGTGGAGGGCAACCTCTGGCCTCTAAATGCATTTGCACTGGGTACATGTATTTACACACATGTATGAACACATGCATTGAAACAGAGGCAAAGATAGAGAGTAAATGTGAGAGCAAGCTGCCTTCATTGGTAATGTGCAGAAAGCAAGGACAATGGTAGAAAGAGGATGCTGAAACGCAAAACTCAAGAATCCTCAGCTACAGAAGCATGTAACTAAATTGTAGAAATACCTCTCATTCATATTAAGTCCCTGAGACCAACAAAAGGGGATGAAAACGTGTTGGGCGAACCCAGTTGCTTCTAAACATCAGAGCTAGGTTTCTGAATAGCAGTCTAAACAGTGATCACTAGTCACACCTTTCCTGTGGCCACTTGGTTTCCATGAAGCATAAGGCACGGCACTGTTAAAATCTCTCTAACGTCTGACTTTTGGTTCCTGAACTAACTGCTTCCCCAAAGCTTTGGCCTAGACCTGAAAATGTTGGCCACTTAAATACATAGACACATTAGCAAAGAATATTTGCTATAAAGGAGTCTATTTGCTTCAGACATGTAATTCTTTCTGGAATATTCTCAACCAAGGTATTAAGTCAAAAAAACCATCTGACTATATGTTATAGTTTGAACACGAATTGTCCTCTGCCGGCTTGGGCTTTGAATGCTCTGTCCCCATTCATGGGACTTTGGGAGGTGGAATACATAGGGAGGAAGTAGAATGCAAGGGGTGGGTCCTTGTGGGTATTTGTTCCTGCACAGGTGAGCTCTCTCTCTCTATCTCTCTCTCTCTCTCTCTTTCCCTCCCTTCCTCCCTCCCTCTCTCTTCTCTTTTTTCTCTCTTCCCCAACCCCTTCTCCTTCTCCTCCTCTCTCCTTTTCCCTCCCCCCCTCCCTCTATTTCTTCCTTCTCTCTCTCGCTCGCTCTCTCGCTCTCCCCTTCGCTATCTTGCTCCTCTCTGTCCTTCAGGAGGTGAGGACGCCCCTACACAAGTTCCCAGGTGTTTTCTGAGTGTGCTATTTCTCATTCCTATAACTCTGACGGAAACACCTTAAGGATGGGGAAACAGAGTTTTGCTCACCTTCAGAGGCTCAATCCATGGCTACTAGGCCCACGTACTTGGGCAGTGTGACACAGCAGCAAGAATACAGGACGAAAGACTTTCTTCACTTCATAGCTAACAAGAAATAGCAGACAGGATGGGGCCAGGGATAAGTTCTCTCCATGGACCCACCCTCAGGACCCACCAGCAAAGCTCCACCTCCTGAAGCTTCCCAAAGCAACCAAGAAAATGCTTTTGGCTGAGAATCAAGCCCTCAGCACACGGCCCTTTGCAGGGGAGACACTTGGTCCCCAAACCATAGGACATGTGTTATGTTAGTCTTTATCAAGTTTTAGAGAATTCGCACACAATGGTTAATCAATTCATAATAACTATGAAGCTGCCCCACCAATAATCAATTCGTAATAACTATGAAGCGAGAGTGGAAACCATATAAAGAGAACAATGTTCCAGTGCCAATCAACATAATCATCCAGCCTTCTGATGGCCATGGGCCACTTCACTGTCTTTCTCTGTTATTAAACAGGAAATGGAGGAGAATCATCTGCCAAGTGACTTCAAGGTCAACGTGAAGGTGGACACCACTCCAGGGGAGGATCTCATTAAGGTCCTGGAAGACATGAGGCAGGAATATGAGCAAATAATAAAGAAGAAACACCAAGAGCTGGACACCTGGCTTAGAGAGCAGGTAAAGGAAAGTGACCTGACCTCCCAAGCCTTCCACGGCCACACGTCACCACACCAATGCATCTGCTTATGCTTGGTTCACAGTCAGCAGCCATGTCCCAGGAGGCGGCCAGCCTGGCACCCGTACAGGGCAACCAAAGTGACATCCATGAGCTGAGGCGAACATTCCAGGCCCTCGAGATTGACCTGCGGGCACAGCACAGCAGGGTGAGTTGAGCCCCAGGTCCCCAGTCTCCTTGGGACTTCTCTCATTCTCCACTGTCCATCCCAGTTGTTCGTGATGAGAAACGTGTGCAGAGTGTGGAAACACAGCTAGACTCTGAGTGAGTGGTAAGTGGCTCATTATGCCCGATACTGTTAATCACATTATATTCACCTTTCTGGGTAGGTCTTAGCCCTTTCATTCTAAAGATAAGGAAACCCAAGCTCCAGACAGTGAATGAATTTGACAAAGGTCACACAACTAGTGAGCTGTTGGTGGTGAAACTGTGATTTCAGAGATGGTGGATGCTGGACACCTCTCCTTCCTCATATTGTCTACCAGTCCTCACTCCACTTATAACCAATGTGTTCCTCAAACTCCAATAGAAAGACATTCCGGCACTAGCGTGATAGGCGGCAGATCTAGCCCTCGCTGACTCCAATGGAATGCTCTATTTATTATACATGTGACATATCACCCACTTTCCTGCATATGTTCTTGAGTCTAAGCCATGTTTATCTTCATCCTGGTTTAAGATGCTGTGCACGAATGCTGCTCCCAGAGCTTGTTGTGTGTAATCTATCATGCAATTCCCTGCATATAGTGTAAATAAGTAATACAATTAGGATTTTTTTCCTTCAATTTAAAGTAATATGGTACAGAAATTCAGGTGGTAAATCCAGACAACATGAGGTGGTAAATCCAGACAACTTGATCTCAACCCTAGCTGAGAGGCTTCATTCTGAAGTTTCAGAACTTCCTCAGAAATGGACGCCTATCAGTGCTGAAATTATCACTAAAGACCAAGACTAGATTCACCAAACGACTGGACACTCAGCTATCATATGAATTTAAGATCAGCATCTAAGTCATTTTTAAGTATATAGGAATGTTCAATGTTATAGAGGGATAATGGTTGTGAGCACATTTATCCTAAAGAGTGATCATTGTTCATCTTTAGTCCAACTGCACATAGCATCCCTGTATCAGATTACTCTCTGAGGATGCAGTCTCTCCCTCCTGGAGTTTTTCATCCAACCAGAGATAAAAAAAGAAACATTAGGAATGGTTCAGAGCCAGGCAGCCTGTGTTTGATCCCCAGTGGGTAGAGTAAACCAGCAGTTCTAGAAGGCAGTGGAATTGTCATGAGCTCCCTCACACAATGGCTTTATACCCCAAACATAGCACCAGACAAGCCAGCACCAACCCCAAGTCCCAACTCTGTAAGTCAGCCTGTTTCTCAAGACACCTAGCAGAGTGGTGGGGAGAAGTTGACACTGAACAAGCCCGTGTTGCCAAGGTCCCCAGTGGACTAGTGAATGGGCCCTTCCTTGCCTCTTTCAGAAATCTGCTTTGGAAAACATGCTGACAGAGACGCAGACTCGGTACTCCTGCCGCCTCCAGGACATGCAGCAGATCATCTCCCACTATGAGGAGGAGCTGATGCAGCTACGCCAAGATCTGGAGCGTCAGAACAATGAACACAAAGTGCTGCTGGGCATCAAAACCCACCTAGAGAAGGAAATCGCCACCTACCGCCAGCTCCTGGAGGGAGACTTTGAAGGGTAAGGCGGTTGTGGATGGAACATGCTGGACATGACGCTCCTGGGCATGGGAATGCGTTCTCCCCGGGGTCCAGGCCACAGTGGCTCTAAAGAGAAAGGCTAATTTTTTTCTGGAATATTCCTCAATCATGTCTCTCATCAAAAATGAGCTAAAAGGCTGGTTCTCCCTGCACTCAGAACAGTTAATAAAGTATTGACTTCAAGCAGGGATGGCGGAAGGGCAAAAAGATTTGACTACTGTGTTTCTCCAATAGAGGTCATACAATTTGAGCTCAGAAATAAAACACAAGAGTCAGGGGAAATGTTTTAAACTACCAGCAGAGAAAGATTCCTAAGACAGTCAAGATTTTCAAACTAATGCTTCCGACCATCCAAGGGAATACTAGCCATGAAGAAGTCCGCACGTGCTCCATAGCCCGACAAATGGGCCAGAAGTTTTTTGTCCAAGTATATAAATAAAATGTGGCTGGGTGAAACTATGAGCAGTCTGAGTATCTCATGGTCCAGACTGAGACCCATGAGGCAAAGTCTGCAGGACCCTGGAAAGAGAGATAGAAAAACTTGGGAGAATTCCCTGACTCCAGAACATCTATGAGGTGGTCCTCTCCTCTGAGGGACCCAGCTAGCCTCCACAAACTCATAATCTTGCATCTACCAGGCTCAACTACCCTCTCTAACCAGCTGAAAAGTAATACGCAAGCAAAGGAGTAAAGGAAGGGCTGACAGTTGCTAAGGTGACTTTCCATCTTTCTCTCTTGCCTCCATAGGACAATGGATGGACCGGAGTCGGGAACAAAAGGTAAAAGAGCCCCTGTTTCACTGTCCAACATTGCCTACATTTGCCAGAATCCTTACTCAGCTCCCAAATGTCCTGAGCTCAATTTTTATTTTCCCCCCAGATGACCAGAAAGAAATCTTCAACTAAGTTAACAAGTTGGGTGCCACAGAGAAAAGTGAACCCTGGCTATGTTATCAGTAACTGAGTAGCTCTTATTCAAAGAATTTAGGAATAAATGAATTAGGAGTTTGGATTGGGGTTTTTTAGTATGTATTTTAATGTGCATGATGAGATATCTTGAGGATGGAACCCGACACTAAACATGAAGTTCAGTTATGTTTCATTCATATGTAGCCTATATACAGACCACATTATAATATATATAACAATATATAAAATAACTTTTATATGAAGTAAAGTCTTGAAGTATATAATGCCCTCCTCATAGCATCCTGCCAGTGCTCCAAAATCTTGAGAATTTGAATCATTTGGGACTTGAAGATTTTGAATAAGGGAGGTTCAGCTTATATATGCAAGCTCTTTGCAAGAGAACACAGATTCGAGTGATGGTTGAGAGCATTCTGTCTCTCCTGAATAATGAAGTCTGACCATTAGACTCCTAGGAAATTGCAGCAGTTCCCAAACCTGACTCTGTTGAAAAGCAGGGCTACCTGTGAGATTTGAGTAGAGAGCGACCAACGTGGTGCGAAGCCAGATGAGGTGGGAAACGAGACACACACGTTTCCTTCTCTCGAGTAGACGTGCGGTCTTGTAGCGTCCTAAAGACAGAGCAAACACTTCTGGAAGGAAGGAAGGGGACAGGAAAGAGAAAAAAACAACTAAAGGTTTTACTTTGCACAACTCAATATTCTCACATTTTTGACCCAGGAATCATGGTTTCTTAGATTACCATGAACATACAACAGAAACGTTCGGGACACAGGCATGTAGGTTATGCATCACTTTCTGAGTCAATTCTTAACAAAATTATTCTAAGGCATTGGAGATTCAGAGAATCTGAGTTAAGCTAACCATTCCAGAGCAGCTGGGCTAACTGCCCTGTTTCTGCAAAATTAGATGGATGGTACAAAACTCTCCTTAGCTATACCCTGGGGTGGGTAGCCCAGTACTTGATCAACTGTGTACTTTGCAAGGGACTTGATTTTTCATTTGATTTTTGCAATTCCCCTTATACCTATATTAATAGTTTCCATTCTTCCCTATGGCCTAGAACCAGTTTATTAATGTTTCAGCAAAGCGCTTATTCACAAATAAGGGAAGATGCCTTTGAAACAGTGAAGTGTTCTGGCTTCTCCCCATCCATGCCATGCTTCTAGAACTTAAAGCAAGATGTCCTGCATGGCATGGAATGCTCTGTAAACTCACTATCTGTGGTGAAGAGCCGCAGAGTCCTCGTGAGTAGAAAGCGCTTCTCACGAGCTGCTGGCCAGAGGTCAGCTTCTGCACCAGGCTCCAGATCTCCAGAAACTGGCAATGTTCAGAGGCCTTTGCTTTCTGGAGGAAGTGGGGATTTCCTCCATGCTAAGATCCTTTCTCCCTGCAGCAGAGTCCACCATATAGCCCGGTGAGCATTTTGCAAGACATAGGAATCCTGCAGGGGCTGGGGGCATGGAAGTGAACATGAACACAGTTGACAGGGTGGGGGGAGCCTGGCAGTGACCTCTATGTACTCTTTCCCTCAGGATCTGCAACTTCAATGATCAAGGCCATCACTCAAGAAAGTGTCAATGGAAGAATAGTTCTTTCTCAAGTGAATGAGATCCAAAAGCACGTGTGAGGCCAGTAAGTCTCTGGCCACTGTAAAAGCCTTGTTCCCCAGTGGAAAATCCTTGCCTAGACGCTAATGGGTGAGTCTCACTGGGAATCCTTGGAGTTTTCCTATTCAGAAACTTTTCCGCAATGGTCTCACCTGACTTCCCATAATGCTCTTAACATATTGCTGGAATATTTGAGTCAAAGAAGAAGTTTATAAATTAAGGCTCTACTCTCCTGCTCTCCCAGGGGCCCATCACTGTGCATCCGGTTTTGTAACCAATAAACCTCCATACAGGTTGCATCCTGTCTTTTCTTACGTCACCAGACAAGACAGGACCTCAGTGTCTTTCTACTGAGATGCTTGTGGAGCCCTTCCGTGAAAGATCCAAAGGGATCTTCAAATGTCAGATGTGTCCCCAGTAACTGAGCACTTGTCCGAATACTCACCCCGAAGCTATGCAACCCAGGGATGAGGTGTGGTTCTAAAGGCCCTCAAGATGCTGCTAACAGAAAAGGGAGTGAGGGATGTGGAGGAAGGAATCTCTGAAAGCTCTCCTGAGGTAGCCAAATGCATGTAAGAGAGGAACTAAGTGTGAAAATTAAAGCTAAAATTAAGAAAGAAAATGAGATTTGAGGGGATAAATGTCATTATGCATGAACACTAAGACCCAAATTGTAAATGTCAGGATCCAGAGATTTCTGGGGACTCTATGACTGGCAGTTAAACTACTGGTATGATGACCCCTGTCCCCTTGAGAAGAGGCCATATTCTCAGGTTCTAGGAGAGTAAGTTGTTCTTTTGTGTCTGGATTGGAGGGGCTCTGCTGGGGGGAAAGAGCTAGAAGAAGTTCACCTGTCTGTTTTAGACATCATCACAAGGTGGGAACATGGAATGCTGAGCTATCAGCAACTTAAGAAATGGCAAGCACAAATGGGCAAAGTCATCCATTTTACAAACGAATAACCTGACTGATGCTCAGAGAGGTGAGAGTGTTGAGCCAAAGGCTCGCTTGGCCGGTACTGCTGGAGAGAGGTCTGTGTCTCGCGGTCCCTCCAGCAGTAACTAAAAGTAGATGCTATTGGGTGCCTTTGTCATCTGCCCCGTTTGCAGCATCTCGTTTTCATTAGTTTTCTACTCTCTTTTTTAAATGTTTTAATGTGTATGGCTGTTAAATCTGCATGTATCTTTGCATCATTGCATACAATGACTGAGGAGACAAGAGGATGTCAGATCTCCAAGAGCTGGAGTTACAGACAGGTGTGAGCCACCATATGGATGCTGGGAATGGACCCAGTTCCCTGGAAAAGCATCCAGGGATCTTAGCCACTGTGCCATCTCTCCAGCCCTTACTAGTCTCTTTCAAAGGATTACAGTTAATGATTTCTAAACTGATAATCTCTTAAACCTGATTTTGTTTTCCCTTTAATGCAACAATTAGTGTTTCTGAACTTTAATGCCCCAAGAATGAAAAAAAAATCTAACGATCTAGATGAGAAACAAACAGAATAAGGAAAATAGGCTAGCCATATCACTAGGAATAAAAAAAAAATACTGATTCAATTAAATTCCATGAATCCGGGTACGAAGTTTTAAGTTTGTCTTTCTGATTTGACTGTTTCAGAGAGGCTGAAAGATAGCAAACACACAGGTCTCTCCAATGACTCCTCTGTGTTCTGTATTCATCCACAGTGATGTGTGTAGACAGAAGTTTCCTGGCCTGACTACCTGCTCCCAAATAACCAGCAGTTGCTTCCCCAAAAAAAATGACTCGGAGACTTAACATAAATTTATATGCTCAGCCAATAGCTCAGGCTTACTACTAACTAGCTCTTACAACTTAACCCATTTCTATTGACCTATGTGCTACCCAAGGCTCATGTCTTCTACCTCTGTCCCTTTTTGTGTATTCAACTTGTCTTGTGTCTGGTTGGCAATTCCTCTGACTCTGTCCTTCCTCTTCCCATCAGTCTCGGTTCGACTTTCCCACCTACCTTTATCCTGTCCAGCTATTGGCCAGTCAGCTTGTTTATTAAACCAATCATATGGACACATATTTACAGAGTGTACAGAAGGGTAATTCCACAGCAGATGGGGTTTTGAACGAATCCACATTAGAGACAATTGATTATCTTTTACCATTTCATTCTACTCAAAGAATCTATGTTAACAGGGTACCGATCTCCAAGCAGAACTAAAAATACTTTTTTTCTATTTTAACACCCACTCATTCTGCTACTCTGAACATTCTTCCTTAAAATATAAAAAAATGTTCACAAAATTTTCATCCATCCCCTCCCACGCCACTGGGGCAGGCATCGACAGATTCTGCTACTCCCATGTCAAAATTATTTGGAAAACTAATTGGATTTGTATTGAGCATGTACGGACTTTTTTCTTTGTCACAATTCCTTGAACAATAGTTTATAACAATTTGCTTTACAATGGGCATCATAAGTAATGTATAGGTTATACTAAAATGCTATGACATTATGTATGACGAACTTGAACTTTCATGGATTTTAGTAATCACCCCAATCTACTCCTCTTCAAATGCCAAAGGACCACGGTACACGTTCTCTCTCAAGTTGAAGTCTGAATGTTCCTCAAAAAGTTCCTGAGAGAGGTGGAGGGTGTAACGCAGTGCTAGAGTGCCCGCATCCCACACACAAGGCTGTGGGTTCAATCCCCAGCACCAACAGAAAAAAGAATGCCTGAAAGAAAGGTACATGCCAAGGCAGAGTAGAACCTCCAAAAACCAACCTCAGAAAATAATGACTAAAGTTACAATCATAGTTTATAGGTGATTTGGAAGCTGTAAATAATCTTCATATAGTGACCTAAAATTTTAACGCTATCAGTTAAAGTAGCCCCCAGTTTTCCCAGCTCCAAGCAAACCGCACCAGTAAATGATTGCCTCCCTTTCACTAAGAGGCAAGTAGAAAAAAACTAAACCTTCTAAATAAAGAGACGGTTGCATGAGTTTGGGTTCTAACTCACATAGACTAACCTTTATCCCGAATTTAAATCAGCCCGAAGCTCTTGCAAAACACCCATTACAAATTGATTAATTCTTGAGTACTGAAGTAAGCCGCCAACTAGAGAGGTTTCTATTTACATTTGGTTTGGGCAAACACACACCCAACCCACATGAAGGAGGCGGTAATGAATTCCACTGTTTTCATTCCAGAAATACCTGGAATAAATAGTGATCATTGCGCTGCTACCACAACCCAAGTGAACAAATCGTTGCCCAATCCGGAGATGCGGGAAGGATTGTTTTGGAATTTAATATTTGTGTTAACCTAAAGTATCATAAAATAGTTGAATACATAGATTCATTTGATATTATTCAAACCAGTAAGTATGTACAAAACTGGCATCTAAATTTCACAAAATGTCAGCAGGGTACAGTGGCACTGCCCATAATCCCATCATGTAGAAAGCTGAGGCAAGAAGACAACAAATGTGAGGTCAGCTGGGCTACATAGTGAGATCCCATTATAAGTCTTTTTTTCTAAACACTCACTTCTTTTTTTAATATTTATTTATTTATTATGTATACAATATTCTGTCTGTGTGTATGCCTGCAGGCCAGAAGAGGGCACCAGATCTCATTGCAGATGGTTGTGAGCCACCATGTGGTTGCTGGGAATTGAACTCAGAACCTTTGGAAGAGCAGGCAATGCTCTTAACCTCTGAGCCATCTCTCCAGCTCCCCACCCCCATTATAAATCTTTAGAAAGTACTTCATAAAAATTCATTGGTCAGGAAAGCAGCAACTATATTCTGAAGGAAGCTGCCCTAAAGTCAAGGGGAAAGAACTAGGGTTATGAAAGCCAGAGTTACATACAAGAACCCTAGACAGCTCTTTTCTGCTGAGACCTCTCAGGGGTGGCTGTCCTCAGACTCTCTAGAGGAGACTTGAAAATTCTAGTGCTTGGGGAATAGTCTGCACCAGCTAAACTAAGATCTGGGATGAGTGGACTCCGGCCTCTGCACCTTGTCCACATTTCCACAACCCAGCTGCCTTAGCAACTTCAGGAAACTGTGTTTTTGTTTTACTTAGCATGGTTCCCATGTCATGAATTTTCAAGAAGCTCCATACACATTAGCGACAAATGATAGAAAAGTAAAAACCCCTCTGTGTCCCCTTTAAATGCAGACCCAGTAATACCACTTTTGGGTATATATCCAAAGGATGCTCAATTGTGCCACAAGGATATGTGCTCAGCTATGTTCACAGCAGCTTTGTTTGTCATAGCCAGAACCTGGAAACAACCTAAATGCCCCTCGACCAAAGAGTGGATAAGAAAAATGTGGTACATTTACACAATGGAGTACTACGCAGCAGAAAAAAATAATGAAACCTTGAATTTTGCAGGAAAATGGATGGATCTAGAAAACATCATTTTGAGTGAGGTAACCCAGACCCAGAAAGACAATTATCACATGTATTCACTTATAAGTGGTTTTTAAACATAAAGCAAAGAAAGTCAGCCTACAAACCACAATCCCAGAGAGCCTAGACAACAATAAGGAGACTAAAAGTGATATACATAGATGTAATCTACATGGGAAGTAGAAAAAGACAAGATCTCCTGAGTAAATTGGGAGCATGGGGACCTTGGGGAAGGGTTGAATGGGGGAGGGGAGAAGCAAGGGGAAGCAGAGAAAAATGTAGAACTCAACAAAAATAACTAAAAAATATAAATAAATAAATAAATAAATAAATAAATAAATAAATAAATAAATGCTTGTGGTTCGAGTTCCATTGACAAAGTTCAGGAGAAGAGCTTCCAGAAGCCACTGCTGAGGAAAAACACGCAAGAGAGATGGCACCTGATTTCAGAAAGTGTTTTCCCAAACTCTGCAAACGCACTCCCGCCTACGTGATCAAGTATTCGGCCGAGGTGGTAGGCAGAACTTGAGAAAAGCTTCTGTGAGAAAACATGTCTTTTGCCTCAGCCTTTTTATTTCTGTTCGTGTTTGTTTGTTTGATTTTTTGTTTGTTTGTTTTCACAACTAAGTAAAATATAACCTATGCAAACCAGAAATTCAAGGGAAACCATCTGACCAGGTTTAAAAAAAAAAAACTTTCTGTTTAAGAGATTAGGAAACTAAAGTCTAGCCTCACAGAGAGGCCTCTTAGAAAACAGCCAAAAGCCATGGGGAGCTCCTAAAACAGGACTGGGTACCCCTTATTCCAGCTAGATCTCAACCAATCAGTTGAGGTCCCAGACATCATGGTGCAGGGACCAGCAAGACACTCCCAGTACAAAATTAAATTGAGAACTCAGAAAACAGTTGGTTCAAGCCAGGAAAGTTTAAGGTGTTTCTTCTATAGCAATAACAAAGCGGATGGGCAAAGCAGAGCATCTTAAATACAAAAGTATCATTGGCCCCATGACAATAGCTGATTGAAGGCTAAAAGGCCACTGGCATCCCATTCAGACTGAGGATGACCTTTAGTTGTTTCAACCCTTGGATGGACCTTTCCAGAAGTCTGGTTTAATAGCCACAGATGAAGCATCCAAGAGAAGCTAAGATCAGCCTTCCTCAAAGACTGCAGAGAATAATGCCACTTCCTCTGTGTGTTCACAGATGCCCTCACTGCCTTGTGGCACGAGGAGACAGCAGTGTAGACTCCAGCCTGAGCAGGAGACAGAACTCCTGCTCCTCACAGAGCATGCTGGGATGTCCAAGTGGATTCTTATCTTTGAGTTTCAATGCCTTTTGGCTGTGTTTACCTTCCTCATTCCATGTACATTAACAATTTCCCCATAAATATTCATGCTCACGGTGTCACCCAGATGGAGTTTCGCTGTAAGGGTGACCCATTTCAACACAGGCCGCCAAGGCCCTCCTTCACTTGGAGGGTAATACCATCCAGGGCTAAGGTGATCATGACCATCAATGACTCCCACTTACAATGTTAAGACCTTGTTAAAACCTTGGGATTAAAAACCGCCTTCATCCTAGGCATGACTTTTCCCAATGGCATGCTTCAAAGGCTAGACTCTTATGGTCTTTAATCAGTAAATGCTTTTAAGATTTTTGGTGTGAACATATGCCCTGGAGTGCTTGTGTTTCCTGACCTTGTTGGTTTCCTGACTTGACTACGCATCTGAGTTCCTCCCTGGGTGTGACTCATCCCACCTCATGAATGCTCTCATAGCCACTACCTGCCACATCTTCCTACGGAGGATGAAAACGTTTCCAGGACTTTCAGTGAGATCCCGCAGAGAGGAAAAGAACACACCCCTGATGTGATGTAAGAAGCTGGCTAACTACGCTTAGATCACTCTAAAATCTCTGTGCATGTGTCTGTGTGTCCGTGTGTCTGTCTGTCTAATCAGCCCAGTGCTCCCCACAGTCTCTCTCAGAACTTTACATGAGAATTTCTCTAATGGAATTATGAGTCATTTAATGGAGATTACATGTCTATGCTGATTTCAAGACGCATGTACACAATATAGCACTCATGCATGTGACATGAAAATATTCATACTAGAAAAATGTTTTTAAATAACTATGTACAAACTAGGAGGGTGACTCACTTGATGAAGCGCTTGCCAAGCAAGAACAGGGCCTGAGTTCAGAGCCCATATAAAAATGCCAAGTGTGGTGGCACCTGCTTTAGTCACCACACCAGGGAAGAAGAAACAGTGGGATCCCAGGGCCTCCGTGTCTAGCTAACCTAAGCCTCGTCAGTGAGCTCTAGACCAGTGAGAGGCCCTGTCTCAAAGGATATGAATGGTGTCCAGAGGATCAAACACACTGTTGTCTCCTGGCATCTACACACATGTACATACATAAACATGTGAGCACACATGCATGCACACATGTGTCCAAACACAGGTGGGTGTGGGTGTGTGCACTTGCACATACATGTACACACACACACATGTGCATAGACAACCCTTAAAAAACCTGTGAGTCCTTTATCCATGACTTTATTTCACTTGGCAGTAGCCATGCAAGATTTCTTGTCTGCATTTTTGCCTGCGACCACACAGTCATAAAATGATGGCTCCAGAATTTGTACCCAATGTGTTTCTGCTTTAAGCCACAAGAAGGAAAGCATGTGTCCTGGGTTGTCTATTGAGTCAGCCAACACAGTGAGCACTAAAAAGTGTACATCCAGGAGGCTGTTTGCTCACACGAATCCCCCTGAATTCTTTTCGGAATTCTATCTTTATCCAGATAGCCAAATTAGCTGAAGTTCTGGGGGACGGGGGGCAGGACTCTTAAAAACTGGTTCATTCAGTATAAGCACTTGCCAAGCAAGCCTGATGGCCTGAATTTGACCCCAGAACCCATGGAAGAAAGAAAGAAGGCACTCCAAAAGGTGTTCTTGTCCATACATTCACATAACAGGCATGTACCCATGCTCACGCACATCATACACACTCATATGCACACATCATATATACTTCATACACAAGATAATGTTAATAATTAATATTGAAAAATAAATTTTTATTGTTTCTTTGTATTATTTTGCTATGTATGGGGGTGTTTTGTCCGTATGCATGTCTGAGTGCCATGTGTATGACTGGTGCCCATGGAAGCCAGAAGAGAGGGTCGGATCCCTTGGAACTGGAATTATGAGCCACCGTGTGTGGGCGCTGGGAATCGAACCCAGCTCCTCTGAAAAAGCAGCCAGTGCTCTTAGCCACTGAGCCAGCTCTCCAACCCTAAAATCAAATTTTAAAAAACTATGAAACCGTGTCCTAATCCACATTAAATGAAGTCTGATTGCCTGGCTGCATTCCCAGCTGTCACTGGTGCCATTTTTCTGTTTTCAGACGGTTTAGATTGGCCATGGGGTAAACAGGTGGGTTTACTGTGCAATCCTAAAGACCAGAGCTCAGTCCTCAGACCCTACAAAATACTACTGGGTAAAACATCATGCTTGTAACCACAGTGCTGGGGAGGCAGAGACAAGATCTCTGGGGCTTAGTGGTGAGTCCCAGGTTCCAGGGAGAGACATGACCTCAAACAAAACAAGGTGGGTACTGAAGAGATGGCTCTTCAAACTCGCCAAACAAGTGTGAAGACCTGAGTTTGGATTGCCAGCACTCACATAAGAGAAACAAATCGCAGGCGATGTGACCTGTCTGTAACCCCAGATCTCACAAGCCGGAAACAGGAGACCTGAGGGACAAGCTGGCCGGAATCAGGAAGCTCCGGGTTTTGTGGGACACCCTGCTTAAGTATATAATGTGGGGAGCAACTGAGAGACATCTGGCGTCAATCTCTGGCTTCCACATACACTCTCATACATGCCTGTGCCCACACACCTGAGAACATGAACACACACACAAACAAACAAACAAAAGTGTTACGTGTTTTGCTTGAGAAATGACACATGTTTGGCCTATGGCTTCCACACAGATGTATACACGGGTGCATATACACCACACACACACACACACAATCAGTTTACATGGGAACAGGTAGTTGTAATAAAGAGCCTACACACCTACCTCATGCCTCCTACAGACCCAGTCACTACTAGGAAGACAAAATAAGGAAGATCTTGAAATTCAGAGGAGGAAATTAAAATATACGAACGGGTCTCTGATTCCTGTCGCCTACCACCATGATGTGATTCTAATAATCACTACCTTCACCCATATCATGGTGAAGAAATGATTCAAGCCGGGAGAGACACAGCAAGCGTGTCTGTTCAATAAAGCTCTTTCTGCCCTCTTGAATTTTTCTCCCACACTCAACAAAAGCTGCAGAAGGCCACCTGTGACCTGTGACTGTGACCTGTGCACCCAGCTCTATGCGTCAGCTGTCACGGCTGGCCCCACACCTCACACCCTTCCCAAACATCCAGGTGGCGGCAGCCCCTAGCAAGACCCAGCTTGTTTTTCCAGCAGGCTGCACTCATCACCGGAAGAGCAGGTTTGCCACGCAAGCTGCCTTAATGTGGGCTCTGCAGACACTGCTTCTGGGTTATTAGTGTCCTCGGAGAATAATAATCAGCTGACCGACCAAAGAAGGGCATTCCGAGGAAACTCACGGTGGAAAAATGCTTGGACTTCTTTTTCTTAGTT
Organism: Neodon shergylaensis; assembly: GCA_025134845.1. NCBI lineage: Eukaryota > Metazoa > Chordata > Mammalia > Rodentia > Cricetidae > Neodon > Neodon shergylaensis. The sequence goes on from JABTXL010003002.1 coordinate 202,780, forward strand.
ACTCAAAGAATGGGCTATTTTTGTATCGAACGCACAAGAATCACACCCAAAATCTGATGAATACACTTGGCTACAGGGAAAGAGTTGGGGAATGGAGGACACTTAAGGGATGGCAGCTGTGTGGGAAGGTGGGCGTCTAGTCATTCTCGTAGATGCAGGAGGCTGAGCCAATAGCAGGCAGCGTTATTGTGGTCATATGGTTACTGAATGCCTCATTTACTATCCTAGCCTTCCCCCGGTGGTTAGAGAGTTCTCAATAGGCCAGGGATGGGCCAATTCAAGTCTTTGCACTTCCATCCCACCCACGGGATCTCAGCCAGCCAGAGGCCAGGGAGACCAATCCAAGCCACAGAGACTGTCTCAGCATGTGTCCAGAGAATAAACCCCTAGTTAACAAGTCACTGCCTGCTAACCATCTCTACGACAGCAAAGGGCTAACTACATCTTCTAAACTTGTCCTGTTCAGCCAACGACCCAATGGCCAAGCAGAGCTGGAAGCCTGCACCTCCCAACAAACCCCATCCAGGGCCCACAGACACCTGAAGCGAATTGACTCATGGGGTTGGAGGACTGGGCTGGAAGCCTAAGGCTTTGTCCATCTCTCAGGTGTTCCCGCTAGGGGTCTGATTGATCCGTTGGAAGTACATGAAAGTCGGAACTCAGAGCTGTCTGAACCTTGAGAAAGGATGGTTTTTCCGTAGTACCTGCTACTCATGAGCTAGTTCCAGATCCCTCCTGGCATGCCCCCTACAATGCTATTGCTCCATGACCATACTTGGAGAACCACTGTTCTAAAATCTAATTGAGAGAGGCAGGTAGATCTCTGTGAGTTCAAGACCAGCCTGGTCTACAAGAGCTAGTTCCAGGACAGGATGCAAAACTACAGAGAAACCCTGTCTCGAAAAAAAAAATCTAACTGAGTAATAAGTAAAATTGGATATGATTAGAGACAGTATTGAAAGGGAAGATAAATTAAGAGAGGACATAAGAAGAAAAAGAAGCTCCACCCCTAGAAATATAATTCTGTTTCCCATTGGCTAAAAGTCAAACACAAACTAAACAAGCAAAAAAGCTTAAATCATAGCCAGGAGGTGGTGGCACACACCTTTAAACCCAGCACTGGGGGCAGAGGCAGGTGAGTCTCTGTGCGTTCAAAGCCAACCTGATCTACAGGAGCTAGTTCCAAGACAGCTAGGACTGTTACACAGAGAAATCCTGTCTCAAAGCAATCAATCAATCAATCAATAACTAAATAAAGCTGATAAAGACAGAATTATATACAGAGATAATTCTAGTTTTCCTAAAGATATATCAAAGATTTTTTTTAAAAATGTCAATCAAAAATGTGAACAGCAACAAACTCTGCGTACACAGGGCCAGGCTGCTTAAAACCTTGGTTTTCATCATGGTATCCCTGCTCTCGTCCCCAAACCGAAACAATCGATGATATAAAACTACCTTACAACTCGAGATAAAGGAAATAAGCAGACCAGCTCGAATTCCTGTACGTAATTCTAAAACTGTATTTCATTGTTAATCTTGTTGTAAATCGCAGCCTTTAGACACTGAAACTCGGCCATCCCATCACACAGCCCTGGTAAAGACACCTAAGGGTCACTGTCCTCAGGAGGCCACGGCAGCACACGCGTATAGTCTGTTCTTTTCTTGGGATCTCTCTAAATACCGGAGCTTAAATCCATATTGTGTGTGCTAGCTCTCACTGATACAAAATTAAACCCACTAACGTTCCTTCAGAACAATCCAGTGATCCAGTGATATGCTTCCAGGGTCCTATAGCAGAGGAGGTGATCAGGGGCCCCCGGGACACTCGCTTCCTGCCCCTGGTACCTTCCTTCCCTAGCCTGACATTTGAATGAAATCACCTGAAGGAGGCAAAAGTCTCATCTGTTATCTTCAAGATTTTCTTTCTCTTGGCAACTTCTCATTTTCTTCTATTGTCGGCCCCAAAACAGTGCCCTTCTCCTTAGAAGGGAAGGAATGAACTACCTACTGCTGCCAGCATCGGAGAGGGACTTGAGAAGTTCCCAAAGTGTGGCACGAGGGGGGGGGGCCGGGGGAAGGAGGACATGGGGGGAGCTGGAATTTAAAGTGGCAGTGATTGCTGTGGCTGAGTTTCCAACTTGACCGGGAAAGAAACCGGCTGCTCAGAGACTGGTGTACAAAAGAAAGGCAGATTTGCTGAGGTCAAACAGTACACAAAAAGGTTCCTGGGGACCCTAGCAGCCACCCCTTCTCTAAGTCCTGGCTCCCTGGAAAACCCTCATCAAAGAGCATTTCATCCTGGCATGTGTGTCCCGGAAGCATCCATGGTTCTTATGCACCTTTCAACCTATCAAAAGGCAAAAGAAAAATGTTCTTAGATCAACTCCGAGAGAAATCTCACAGCAGATTTCCCTGGGATATTTCAGGCCAGTCAGTGCCTGTTACTTTACACTATGGTATCATTCTTTTCAATAGTGGCTTAAGTGATGAATGAACAGATTACAAGTTTGCAGTTCCAGCAGCACTGGTTCCTAAGCTTCCCTGTGCCTGGGGACGTTTATCATCCTTTGTCGCTCCATGTATGGAGGACAGCTCAAGAGATTTCAAAGCAGATGAAAGACACTTGGCCCAGGGTCGTTGTAAGGGGGGACTTGGCACCAGAAAAGACGTCAAACCAGAGGGATTTGATCGCTGTCTTCTCAATTAGAGCAAAGTTCCCATTTACAAAGTGTGCAAAGTTATGGCTAGGCAGGAGGTTACTAACTGGTTTTGAACATCTGTAGATGTCTGTAGGTCAGGGAGTGGCCAAAGTAGGCATGAAGTTTTGTTAGACAGGGCAACACCCATTTGTCTACAAGTCATCCATGACAGGTCCTGCAAGGGTCTAGTTACAGCAGTGTTTCTTTGACTCCGGAGACTTTTAAATAATACTTACTACCAGGGACCAGGTGTAGCAGCTCGTACCTACAATCCCTATGAACCTGAGAGTTCCAGGCCAGACGGGGCTATAGAGTAAAACCCAGTTTCAAATGTGTGTGTGTGTATGTGTATTATTTTTAAGGAAAAGAAAAATTGCCACCAGGCCTTTAACTCTTGCAGAAAAAGATTCCCAGTCTCTGCTGTGGATGGAAAAGCAGGACAAACTGAGTTAAAAATTATTGCAGGAATAATTAGAGCTTTCCCAATAGCTCTGCCCTGGGAAAAGTGCACAGTCTCTTAGTAAAGCCGGGAGGGCTTTGATCCTTCACAGCCTACTAAATGGAAGCAAAAGTACTTTACAAACTACCTGGAGAGTTTAGAATTGGTATAATAAGCTAAAAGATTGAAAAGTGCCTGATCCATTCTCCTCACCCCACTACTTCCCATCCGTGCAGCAGACAAGTGACAATAAATAATAAGTCAAAAGAGATCGCTTGCAGTTTTCTTTCCAAACTGTGCAGTTTCTGGAATCCTTTTCCAGATGCATGGTCAACTGTAGCTCATCACGGTGTTTTTCGCAAGATGCTAATTTGAACAGAGTAAAAGGGTTAAGAGGTGAGTCAGAAACTGAATTTACACCCACGCTCCCATAAGGGGTTGCAGCTGTTTGGCCTCTGTTAGCGAGAAAGAGCAAGAGCGACCCCTACTGGCCACAGAGGCAATGAACGCCTTTTTCTTTATCGAGGTGCAAGTTTGAAGACCAGTATCCGTGTCATCACACAAAAGGCCATCAAACACATTTTCTACCCAAGGAATTACTCTGAGTTGAAATTTAAGCATCTTATACCATATGCATGATACTAAAAAATGGCCACCAGGGCATCGCCAGGCCTCCTGTTGTCCCTATCAAGTCAACATGACACCACTTCATGGAACATCAAATCCTGGTACAATGAACAAACTCATTATCACCTATTTGCACTGGAATTCTAGCCAAATGTCTTTGTCAAAAATGAATGGAACCCTACGAAATAGCAAACGTCCCATCTCCTTGAGCCATAATGAGGGCAACTTGGTAATGCCCCTCCTCAGCATGCTTAGTCCATCGGCAAAAGACAGAGTGAGCCAGGACAGTGAGAAGGGGTGAAGTCAGGGGCAGGCTTCCCTTTACTCCTGGTGAACACGGTGATTGAAAGCAAAGGGTGTAAGGCACAGAACGTCTGGCCTCACAATGTGGGCGGAGCCTCCTCTGGACCCATCTGACTGGAGAATAAGCCGGCAGCTTGCAGTAGCTTTCGTACATGCAACATGTGTACACACACACACACACTTTGGGCCACTCAACTCCATGGCCTCATTAAAATATAAGGTTATAAGGGTTTTTTTTTTTCTTTTAGCACCAGTAACTTCTGGAGAAGAGAAATCGGAAAGCCATGCTCTTACCGTTCCCTCGCTCTCTGAGAGTCAACAGAACAATGATGCTTGCTAACAGGCAGAGGTGAAACCCAGGTGGCCAGAACCATGAGGACTCTACAGCGACTGCCACACAGGTCAGTGGTAACTGAGGCCTGAAACAGGACAGACACAGGCAGTGTCCTAAGACAGCGTTACAGGGACAGGGACTTCTGGTTTCAAAGTGGGAGAACCCAGAAACCAGTATTGCTGAAAAGGTAAACTGAGACTTGGGCTCGTTTGTATATCTGAGCTCTGCAACAAAATCCATTTGACCCTGAATTTCATGATCCTGGTGGCCTACAACAAAAGCATTCCCATTGGCTCGTTTTCAGAGGACTGTCGATCCCAGGAAACATTTAAAGTACAATACAAAGATAATGAAAAGAGGCCAGCAATCACTCAACACTCTTAATAAACCTGGCAGGATTTTAGAGGTTAGCCTAATCTGAGAACAAGATGGGGAGGAGAAATGGGCTCCATGCCATAAATGGACCCAATACTTTGATGCGTTTGTTTAAAATGTCCACAGTGGCTTCAGACTGTAGTCCCTGCGCTACAGGTAGTTCTCCAGTCGGGCAAGGGGCTGGAGATTAAAGAACACAAGAAACATGGGTCATTCGGGAAGAGAGAAGGCAGAATGCCATTAATTCAAGCTTAGAGAAAACCTTTTATACCTAACTGCTGCACAGTGGAAATCACCCAGGCAGGTGGGAAATTACCAAGCTCAAAACAGAACAAACAACTCCCCTGTAGCTAACCACCAGAGTGGGCGGAGTGAGCACAGGAATAAACAGGATGTTTTGCCAGAAACTGCAAACTGTCCTCAATATGAACTCTGGGAGGAGGGGTAGACCTGTAGGCCCTCCATCAGACCAGTTTTGGGGCTCAGGGGCACAAGGTAGCATGGTTTCTCCTTCCTGAGCTTTGCAAAAAGACTGACTAAATCCCTGGTGCAGTACAGAAACACAGCACAGTCTGTGACTGATGCGATTTTAGCCTGAAGTGTCTCATTGCACCACCCGGAAGAATCCAGTGTGGGTGACAGTTGCGAATCAATGGGTGAGGGGTTCCTCGTGAACCTAAGGACAGTGTACTATAAGGCTGCAGATGGAAAGAGAGGTGAGAATCCAGGGGCTGAGGTCTACCAACTACCAAAGCAAAGCAGAGAAGTGAGAAGCCAGCAGAGGGAGCCAGAGCTATGCACGTACGGTAGCCAAGTCTTCGGCTTGAGAGTGAGCCCAGAGGATTCTGCCGTGACAGAGTCTCTTCATCCCAGATCTATTCTTTCCCAAAACAAATCTGATGTGAGTTATTGTTTTGTGTTTGGTCCACAGAAGCAGGCATCAAATGTCTTATTTAGAGAAAGGGGCATAACAAGACCCATTTTATTTGTTTATGTTTCCATACATTTTGATCATATTCTTTCTGGTCTACCAACTTCTCCCAGACCTTCCTACTTCCCCGCTCACCTAACTTTATGTCCTTTCTCCTTCAAAATGAATAAATAGATAAATAAATAAATAAATTGGTAAGTAAATAAATAAAATGACAAAACACACACACACACCCCAAAAATAACATGCGGCTGGAGAGATGGCTCAGTGGTTAAGAGCACTGGCTGCTCTTCCTGAGGTCCTGAGTTCCCAGTACCCACATGGCAGCTCACAACTGTCTGTAACTCCAGTTCCAGGGCATTTGCTCTCACACCAATGAAAATAATACAATAATAATAATAAATTAAATAATAATAAAAATAATAATTTTTTAAAAAACAACATGGTGTTGACTTTGTGTTGGCCAACTCTCCTGAGCATGAGGCCTGCCCTGGAGTCTGCTAGGCAGGCCCAGTGTCACTCTGTGGAGTAGACCAACCTTTCCCTCTGCCTACAGGTCCAATTGCAAAGAGCTTCTTGGTGAGGGGTAGGGCTTGTACTCGCTTCCCCTTCTCCCTGCTGGGACTTTGGCAAGATAGATCTTCATTGGTCATGGATGTCACAAAAATAGAAAAGTATGTTTTTTCTTTTGTGTGTGTGCACATATGTGTGTTCATGTGTGCACACAGGTGCAGGGATGTTGGAGTGTATGCATACATGTGTATGTATATGCATGTGAAGGGTGTCGTTCTTCGGGCACATTTTTGTCTGAGCTGGTGCCTCTTACTGGCCCGGAGCTTGCCATCAGCGAGGCTGGCCAGCCAGCAAGCCAAAGGGATGGGCCTGTCCCCACAACCCCAGCAGGACCATACCATGATGGTTAAGGACGGGCCCTCATGCTTGCAAAGCAAGCACTTTACCACTCAGTCATAGCCCCGGCCCCAGAGAAAAGACTTTTTAGAGGGGATGGGTATCCTTCCTCTTTAAGACAAATTAATAAAGCCCCCCCCCACACACACACACTTTTGGCTGTGTGTTCACAGGCGCCAGAGTTCTCCAAGACCTCCTACAGACCGTTTGTGGAAATATAACCCATTCTTCTGCTCGCCTGCAGTTCTGACATGTGCCCTTTGAACATGCTGAGCTGTGTTCCTTGAGAGAGTGCTGTAAATCCCGGTCTCTGGCCTCTGTCTTTGGAGACCCCGCCCTTGTGCCCCTTGAACCTTGAGCCCTCCCCCACTCCGAAGAGGGTCAAGGTAGTCCACCAAACCTTGACCCCTCCCCAGCAGAGGTCAGGACCACTCCCCCAGTCTATTTAAACTGCTCCCCGGAAAGTCAACACATGGTCTTCCCCCTCTCCCTTCCCCGCCCCACCCGCTCATTTTGGCGGCTTCCCAGTTCCCCTCCGGCCCACCCAAGAGCGCAGGAGTCCTATTAAACCTGGGTATCTTTTAATTCAGCTTGTTTTGATTCAGCGTGATTGGGACTTTTGCGTCGACAGCGAGCTCGTGTTAGAAAATATTTCTAGCAGGCGCTGGTGTTCCTTTCGTCTTGGGGTGGGCTGGAAGGGATGTCACCAATGTGCCTTCTTCAGTTAGTGCACTTTATACTCTTACTGAGCCCACACCTGTGTGGGCAAAGGTCTGTCCTCCAGCCTCCTGCGGCAGGAGCTGAGAGACATGGAGCCAGGTAAACCCTGTTCATAAGAGACTCCCGTTCATTCACAAGGGAAGCCTCGTCATTGCGCTGTTGTCCAGCACACGCTGACCTCAGGATCAGTGTGTCACAGAATGACTCAGGGGACACAAGATAGGACCTTCAATGGGAGGGAAGACTTAACAAGACATCCTTGTAAGGACTGTGACAGCTACTCTACTATTAAATAACCATCTCTTGTGACATCTGGCAGACGTGGCCCGTGGTGTGCCCCCATCTCCTCCTTTGTCTCCACTCGTCCTTCCTTTAGCCCAGCATCCGGTCTGCACCCACCAGCTCTGTAAAGCTGGCCTCAGTCCTGAGTCCCGAGGGGACACTCCCACTCCTGTGCCTACATGACACAGGGCTATCCATTTTCCCTTTCATTTTATTTTCACTTTTTTTTTTTTGAGAGGGAGAGACTGATCTAGGGGCGAGGCTTCTCTCTGTGTGGCCCAGGATAACTTTAGCTCTAAATCCTCCTTCCCCTACCTCCCAAATTCTAGGATTATAAATATGTATCGCCGCACCTAGGTAGGCTGATTGTTTTTTATTGAAGTAAAAATTACTAACTGGCATAAATCATTTTTCATATAGACCCTGTTTTCTTATTATTTTAGTTGTACACATTTCTTGTATACAGAATATGTGTATACAATGCCCAGTGTTGCCAAGAAATTCTAACAATCAGGGGCTGGATGGAAGGCAGATGTGCAGAACAGGTGCAAGGAAGAAAATATGCTGGGTTCTTAGAGTCTCCTGCTCCGTCAAGAACCAGGAACTGCTGACCATGGCGCAGATGTAAAATCCTGCCTTGATGTGGGCAGTTGATGTTAGGCTCTCGGCCTAAGTCATTGCTAGTGTGCTTCCGTTTTCTTTCAAATCTGTATATTTTGCCACTAATGCCATTGTCTTCCTTTCAGTGACTGAAATTTTTTTTTAAATGACATATTTGAACGGGGGTGCATAGCTTAGTCTGTGGATTTTAAATCGTGTATGGCCTCTATGGCTGGTGAGTTCCTACATGGACAAACGTCAACGGGTTCTCTAGTCACACAGAGTAAACGCCGTAGTTCTAGGACACACCTGTCTGTAGCTCCTGCCTCTGCCTCCCTTCCCTCCCACCACACCTACTCCCCCTTAGCTCCTGCAATGGGCCAGGGGGCCGCACCCACACACTCATACTGCAGACTTTGCACCGGAAACTTCGCTGACCCCAGACATCATGGCTCTTCCTCCCGAACTTTCAGTCAAATGTCTTTTATTGTCAGTTAGACCTGGCCTCATCGCTCGTAAGAGTGTCCTCGCTAGCCCTTTCATGTGTGGCATCTGACTCACCCTCTTCCCTGCTAGCCTCCTACCTCCATGAGGCTCCATGGGGCACACCCTGGCTTTCTTCACTACTGTGTTCCCAGTGTCTACAGCAGAGCGGGGTGCACACATAATTTATTTATGCTTATTTGTGGATGGTGAGTGAATGGTCCTAAAATATAGCAGTCCTGGTCTCTCACTCTTGAATCTTCTCAAAAGTCTCTTGGCGGTTATGGTGCTAAGCCACATGTTTCTAAATAAAATGCTGGCTAGTTCCACGGTAAGATCCTACTGCTGAAGACCCCGTATATGTCACCTGCAGGCCATAGAGAAATCAGCCTGAACTGACCAAGAAAATTTCCTTCCTGATACCTAGATTTCATAGGGAGAGGGCACTATGCAGGCCAGTGGGAGAGAAAATAAATCAGCAGTCTTCCCCAGGGCTGGACCCTGCATGGAGCATCTCTATCAACACTCCACCACTACCATCACCACACCCAAGGCTCGGGGAACACTGCAGCAGAGAGGGTAGAAAGAATGTGAGCTGGAGGAGGGGGTGGAGGGAAATACTGTCTTCTGGATATGATGTGAATGCTGCACTCAGGAATTCACAGCAGAAGGGGTTACTGGCACAAGATCAAACCAGCCAAAATTCTATTATGCAGAGGTGTCTTCATTACTTTTCTGTAGTTGTGGCAAAGTACCATGATTAAGGCAGCTTATAGGAGGAAGATTTTATTGGGCCTTACAGAGGGTGAGTTCTTGTCCTTGACTATTACAGTGGGGAGCATGGCAGTAGGCAGGCAGACATGCTAGCTGAGAGCTTACATCTGAAGGCTAACTGGGAATAGGATGGACTTTTGAAATCTTAAAGCCCACCCAAGTGACACACCTCCTACAAGGCCACACCTTCTAATCCTTCCCAAACAGTTCCACCAACCAGGAACCAAGCATTAAGTATATGACCCCAATGGGGCCATTCCTATTCAAACTACTACAGTTGTAGGAGGGGTTTGCAAGCTCCCTCTTCAAGCTGAGAAGCTATTGGCAGTTGATAGCTGTTGAGTGAAGGAAAGCCCTTAGCGGTGTGGTGACTTGTAAGTCATCCATGCTCCAGGACACATCCAGACGTCTATGGGCAGCACTGATGAGACTCCGCAGGTCACCAAAGAAGGGGACGAGGGGATAAAATTAGGAAGGGGAGTCTGTTGGAGGAGTGAGAAGGAGTGGGGCATAGTTATGGTCAAAATACATTATATACACATGTAAAACTGTCAAAGAATAAGTTCTAACATTGTATTTTTAAAAACAGATGTTTTCTCTTTTTTGCACTTGGATAGTTTATTCTAATCAAACCCATCTTTCTATCTATGGGAACAGGGTTAAGGACTAAACGGACGCATACACAGGTTGGCATATGTACATGAGATTCATGGGCATTTATCTGAACAAAATCTTGTCCATTCACATTATTAAAGACAGATGTGGAAAACTGAAGTCAATTTTGTTCTAAACGGTAGTACCTATTTACTGAACGCAGCCCTTCTAGAAAAGCCATCCAGCTGTCGCTGCCACTGGCATTCTTTCCCATCCTGACTGATTCCTGATTTGCATCACACAGCTCGCTCTGACTGTGGGGGCCTTTGTAGTCTATCATTTTCTTGCTTGCTCTTACTCTCCCCAACCACATCATAAACCACTCAAGTAAACACTGCCACCAAACTATCCATTACCCTCCAGGTCCTAAATCACAGTCTACAGGTTTCTGTTTTTTTTTTTTTTTTTTTTTTTTTTTTGGTTTTTCGAGACAGGGTCTACAGGTTTCTGGAAACCAAGCAGTCAAAGGTGTCAACCTCAAGGAAGCCAGTAGCAGGGCACAGAAACCAACTGCAAATCTTATCCTACCCTGCTCGGAGCCCTGCGTCAGTCTGGAGGATCTACAGTCTAGCTGCTTGCACAGGTCTGACCTCAGGAAGCTGCAGAGCATCAGCTCAAATCCAAATAACAAGATAGAAACACAGGGACTCCAGGACTTAGTGAGCTTGGGGCAATGCTTGATACAATTTAACCTTCAAACTTATCATATGGCATCGCTATGTGTGCGGCTCAAACCAGAGCATTTTAACAGGCAGTTTATTTTCTGAATTTTTATTATTGGTATTATTTTAAATCAGGGCTAGACAGATAGCCCAGTGGTTAGGGCGCATACTATTCTTGATGACATGAGTTCAATGCCCAGCACAAGACAGGGTTTCTCTGTAGCTTCGGGGCCTGTCCTGGAACTAGCTCTTGTAGACCAGGCTGGCCCTGAACTCAGAGATCCTCCTGCCTCTGCCTCCCAAGTGCTGGGATTAAAGGTGTGTACCACCGCTGCCCAAGGACTCTGTTTTAAATTATCATCTCCCCCCAGAAAAAAAAAACCAAAACTGTTAAAATTTTTAAAATAATTTAAATTGTGTGTGTGAGTATGGGTTTGTGTACGAGTGCAGTGCCTGTGGAGGACAGGAGAGTGTGTCAGATTGGTGGAACTGGACTCACGGGCGGTTGTGAGCAACTTATGGTGTGCTGAACTCATGTCATCAAAGAACAGATGTTTTCACTGCTACTTCTTATTTTTTTTTATTGAAAAAAAAATTCCTGCCTCCTCCCAGCCTCCCATTTCCTTCCCCCTCCTCCCGCCCCTCTCCCCCTCCCTCTCCAGTCCGAAGAGCAGTCAGGGTTCCCTGCCCTGTGGAAAGTCCAGGGTCTTCTCCCCTCCATCCTGGTCTAGGAAGGTGAACATCCAAACTGGCTAGGCTCCCACAAAGCCAGAACATGAAGTAGGAACAAAACCCCATGCCATTGTCCTTGGCTTCTCATCAGCCCTCATTGTCCGCCATGTTCAGAGAGTCCGGTTTTATCCCATGCTTTTTCAGTCACAGTCCAGCTGGCCTTGGTTAACTCCCAATAGATCAGCCCCACTGTCTCGGTGGATGGGTGCACCTCTCGTGGTCCTGACTTCCATGCTCATGTTCTCCCTCCTTCTGCTCCTCATTGGGACTTTGGGAGCTTAGTCCGATGCTCCAGTGTGGGTCTCTATCTCTATCTCCATCCATCGCTAGATGAAGGTTCTATGGTGATATGCAAGATATTCATCAGTATGGCTATAGGATAGGGTCATTTCAGGTTCCCTATCATCAGCTGCCCAAGGAACTAACTGGGGACATTGCCCTGGGCACCTGGGGGCCACTCTAGGTTCATGTCTCTTACCAACCCTAAGGTGGTTCCCTTATTTAAGTTATGTGATTCCCTGCTCCTCTATCCAACCTTGTTTTATCCCCAATCATCCTGTTTCCCCAAGTTCCCCCCATCCTCCCCTTCTCACTTTTCTCTCCCCATCTCCCCTTACCCCCATCCCACCCCACCCCCAATATCCCAATTTTTTGCCCAGCAATCTTGTCTATTTCACTGCTACTTCTTGATTTAGCTAGTGAAGACATAAAAGACCAAAGTTCCTATCATGGGACATGACAATATAGGATTCTTAAACCACCCAACACCTCCAGCTGCCCCTTCTCTACCTAACCATATATGATCACAGCAGAATGTATGAGAGTTCGTGTGTGTGTGATTTGCGTGTCTATGTGTATGTTTGTGATTTTACATATGTATTATGTAGTAGTATATATAGTGTGTGTGAGTTCACCTGTGTGGTGTCTGTCGGTATATATTATATATGCATGTGTGTGTGTGTGTGTGTGTGTGTGTGTAAGAGAGAGAGAGAGTAAATAATATGGAATGAATGGATAAATTCTCAGATCTGGGGTGTGAGATTTATCCCCAAGGCTACATTGCCACTCCTCTTCCCCATGTCTCTCTTGATCACCTGGCTAATCACTCTCCCTTAAACACTGACTAGGCATCTGGACCCATACAGCTTTACACGGGAGTCCCTCCTCTGGGTCCTCACACCTCTTCATTACTACATATTAGTCACTGGTTTCTTTATTGATCGGTTTCCCCCATGAGTCTATAGCCTCCTTAGAACATAAACTGTCTGGGAGATTTGGGGGCACCAATGTCTCTCACAGCATCAAACTGGTTACAATAGATTCTCCAACGTCTTTGAGTAAAGGGCACACACAGCTCTGCCTACCACTGTGATAGAGATCTCCTTCCTGCAGCAGGCAAGCCATTGTCACAGTGTCAAGGTACAATCCACTGTCTCTCCCTTCTCTCTGCTCGTCCCCAGCTTCAGCAATCCCAGGTCATTTCATATACTTATTTCTTTCTACTATTTTTTCTACCCCCTTCCACATTTAAGCCTCTGTCAAAAAATAAATATAGCATTTGGTTGAAGAAATGGCTCAGCAGTTAAGAGCACAGAGTGTTGTTCTTCCGTAGTACCTGGGTTCAGTTCTCAGCACATACATGGTGTCTCACAAGCATCTGCCTACTCAAGTTTCAGGGGATCCAATGCCCTATTCTAGCTTCCTCAGGCACCGGGTACACATGTGGTGTACAGATATACATGCAGGCAAGACACCCATACACATAGAATTAAATAAGTATAAGAACTTTCAGATTACGGTTACCACAGTCAGAGCAACAGGGCAACATGGCTTCTTCCAAGTTAAGCTAATGGCTTTGTGAAATCTGATCTCTTCACTGGCCTCATTTAAGAACAACAACAAAGCATTCAAAATGGAAAACATACAACCAGTTGTAAAGTTCCCTGTGACTGGCACACCACAGTAACGGTTCCCAGACTCTGTCTAACACCTAAATAACACAGGAAGGCTTGTTAAGGCAAATTTGGGTGGCTTGGTCACATTCCCAGTTTTCCATCCAGAGGGTCAGGGGAGGGGACTAAGAACTGACATTTTCATTCGAGGCTGGCACTGCCTGGACTGCCAGGCTGGGCACCTTGCTTTCCCACAACACTCCTGGTACTAAGTTGATGAGGCCATAAACTGGTTTAGATCCCCTGCCCTCCCCCAGCATAACCAGCTATTAAACAGAGGGTTACAGCCCTTCTCAAACTTAGCACAAATCACCTGGCAATCAAGTGAAAGGCAGGTGGAAAGCCCCAAAGGCAGCACAGAGCTTCCTGGTGAGACCAAGGTTGCTGGTCTGCAGCCCAGACTCGGAGTTGAAGACGCCACACAAGTTACCAAGTAGATTCGTTCTAGAATGAAAGAGTTTCTTGTATCCACAGCTTTAAATAGATTTCAGATATTTTACTTCTAACCTGAGCAGTATGACTAGTACACTCCTACTGTGCCAAGACTTCTGACAAAAGAGAAAGCAGTCAACACGTAAACCTTGACCGACATGAAACTCCTTTATGAAGTGGCCAGCTGACTCATCAGCACAGCCCAGAAGTACCCAAGCTCTTAGTCACAGAGTAATGAACCAGGAAGGATGGCTGGGAGGGTGGGGCTGTCATACATCGATTGAGGAACTTGTTCCTGTGATGAATGGTGTTGTTCCACAGTTGCTGCCTTTAGTGCCCCATTGACATCCTGCTTCCAATGAATTATTGCCTCTGCGTCTCCCACAGGTCCATATCATGTCATACCTTGGCTGTAAAGATGTCACTGTGATGGGGAAGTGGAAAAGAACGTAAGTCCCTTTAAATGCCTCCCTCATCCATCACTCTCTTGTACCCGCAGGTAATAGTAAGCAGGCCATGAGGTGAGTGCAAACCACCTACGTGTTTTGCAGGGCCAAAAATAGAAACGCAAAATCTTGGTCCAAAAATAGTTAGACATTTCAACACACTGACAGCAGAGCTGTCAATCAAGTGTCAGAGCCCTCTAAAGTCCTATGTACCCACAAAGCCAACCCTAGAGAGAAAGTCAGATGATGGGTTTAGGGACTCACTCTTTCTCCTCTCTCCCCTCCTTTCCCTACTTTTATGGCTAGAATGGTGGTGTCATTCACTACATGGTGGAATAAAAACTTGTTTCCTTGTATCTCTGCCCTGCCTTTCTTCATTTTTTTTTTCTGAACAACTTGACCTTCTGATCAAGAAAAGTCTTACTGGAGTCCACTGATTTCACAAGGGCTAAACAAAGTCTACCTTTGGTCTGACTGTGATAAAATGGTTTATCTAATCTACAATAAGGATGTGTACTGTGCAAACATGATTAGAAGGGAGAGTCGTGGACTCCTTGACTTACAAGCTTCTCCAGTCGTCTGACAGTGCTGCCCAAATGACAGTGACTCACCATAGGTCCTGTTCCATCCTCCAGACGTGAGAAGTCCAGACGAGACCCTGGACCTACCCACCTATGGGACCATAAGAGTGAGAACCACTTTTCGCGTAGCAAAGTCAGGAACTGCTCTGTCGCTGGAGGAACGCACTAACAACAGGGGCAGAGGAACCATCTGAGATGTGCCTTCTCTGAGTGTAGGCGGGCTGTGGGGTGGAATATACACAGGACTTCAAATTCTCACTCCAAAATAAGAGAAAATATCCATTAAGAATAGTATATATATTGGGTAAAATATATTATTAAATATGTTGTTAAAATTCCACCAGTTTTATAAAATATCTTGGGGTAACGCTAACCAAACTAGTGAAAGAACTGTATGACAAGAACTTTAAGTCTTTGAAGAATAAAATTAAAGAAGATATCAGAAAATAGATAGATCTCCCATGCTCTTAACATAGTAAACATTAACATAGTAAAATGGCAATATTTTTTATTGTTTTTATTGAACTATATAGTTTGTTCTACTCCCTTCTCTTCCTCACCCCTCCCCTTCTATCCTCTCCAATGATCCCCACACTCCCATTTTACTCAGGAGATCCTGTCTTTTTCTACATCCCGTGTAGATTAGATTCATGTATGTCTCTCTTAGGGTCCACTTTGTTGTCTAGATTCTCTGGGATTGTGAATTGTAGGCTGGTTTTTCTCTGCATGTCTAAAAGTCACTTATGAGTGAGGACATATTATATTTGTCTTTCTGGATCTGTGTTACCTCATTCGATGTGATGTATTCTAGATCCATTCATTTGTCTGCAAATTTTAAGATGTCATTATTTTTTTTCCACTGTTTAGTATTCCATTACATAAATATACCACATCTTCTTTATCCATTCTTTGGTTGAGAGGCATTTAGGTTGTTTACATGTTCTGGCTACAACAAATAATGCTCCTATGAACATAGTTGAACACATGTCCTTGTGGTATGATTGAGCATCCTTTGGGTATATACCTAAAAGTGATACTGCTGGGTTGTTTCCTGATTTTCTGAGAAATCACCATATTGATTATCAAAGTGGAGGGACCAGTTTGCACTCCCACCAGCAATAAGGTGTTCCCTTTACCCCACAGTCTCTTCAACATAAGTTGTCATCAGTGTTTTTGATTTTGGCCATTCTTACAGGTGTAAGATGGAATCTCAGAGTTGTTTTGATTTGCATTTCTCTGATAGCTAAGGATGTTGAACATTTCCTTAAGGGTCTTTCAGCCATTTTAGATTCATCTGTTGAGAGTTCGCTGCTGAGGTCTGTACCCTATTCTTTTATTGGATTATTTGTCCTTTTGATGACCAATTTCTTGAGTTCATTGCATATTTTGGAGATCAGCCCTCTGTTAGATGTAGGGTTGGTGAAGATCTTTTCCCATTCTGTAGGCTGTCATTTTGTCTTGTTGACCATGTCCTTTGCTTTACAGAAACTTCTCAGTTTTAAAAGGTCCCATTTATTAATTGATGCTCTCAGTGTCTGTGCTACTGAGGTTATATTTAGGAAGTGGTCTTCCTTACCAATCAATTCAAGTGTACTTCCCACTTTCTCTTCTGTGAGGTGCAGTGTTGCTGGCTTTATGTTGAGGTCTTTGATCCATTTGGATTTGAGTTTTGTTCATGGTGATAGACATGGATCTATTTGCATTCTTTTACATGTTGATATCCAGTTATGCCAGCACCATTTGCTGAATATACTTTCTTTTATCCATTTGATATGTTTTTGCTTCTTTGTCAAAAATCGGGTGTTCGAAGATGTGTAAATTGATATTCAGGTCTTCTATTCTGTTCCGTTGGTCCTTCTGTCTGTTTTTATGCCAATACCAAGCTTTTTTCAGTACAGAAGCTCTGTAATAGAGTTTGAAGTCAAGGATTGTGATGTCTCCAAGAAGTTCCTTTATTGTACAGTATTGTTTTAGCTATTCTGTGATTTTGGGGTTTTTTGTTTGTTTGTTTTTTTGTTTTGTTTTTGTTTTTTTGTTGTTTTTTTTGTTTTTTGCTGTTCCATATGAAGTTGAGCATTGTTCTTTTGAGGTCTGTGAAGAATTTTGCTCAGATTTTGATGGGCTTTGCATTGAATCTGTAGATTGCTTTTGGTAAGATTGCCATTTTTACTATTTTCTTGTGCCTTCTTCAATTTCTTTCTTCAGAGATTAAAAGTTATTGTCATACAAGCCTTCCACTTCTTTGTTTAGAGTTGATCCAAGATATTTTATGTTCTTTGTGGCTATTGTGAAGAGTGATGTTTCTCTGATTTCATTCTCAGCCCATTTATCATCTGTGTAAAGGAGAGCTACTGAATTTTGAGTTAATCTTGTATCAAGCTACATTACTGTTAAGTGTTTATGAGTTGTAGAAGTTCCTTGGTAGAATTTTTGGGGTCATTTATGTAAACTATCATATCATCAGCAAATAATGAGAGTTTGACTTCTTCTTTTCTGATTTGTATCCCCTTGATCTCCGTTTGCTGTCTTAAAAAAAAAAAGAACTATATTGAATAGATATGGAGAGAATGGGTAACCTTGTCTTGTTCCTGATTTCAGTGAGATTGCTTTGAGTTTCTCTCCACTTCGTTTGATGTTGGCTGTTGGCTTGTTGTACATTGCCTTTATCATGTTTAGGTATGCTCCTTTTATCCCTGCTCTCTCCAAGAACTTTATCATAAAGGGATGTTGTATTTTGTCAAGGGATTTTTCAGCAGGTATCAAACAAGAATTACAGTTATAATATTTATATCTACTTTATCTTTTATCATAACTAAGGGAAACTATAACTATCTATTCTTTAGCTCCATCAAAGACTCCAGAAAGGATATAATATTACCTAAGTAAACAGGAAGTACACTGTAAGCAACTTCCAAAACTCTAGAATTGATAGAGACTTCTCACTGCCTGGTCAGTCACCCAAAGTTCTTCTGTATCATTGGGCACCCATCTTCAGCCTACCAGCCCATAATATCTAGCAGACATTCCATGAAGCAGGAAATTTCAGTCACTTTGTTTTGTGTCCCGCAGAATGTCTGACAGACTCTTTCATGAAGCAGGAACCCGGAAGGGTTGTCTCACCTTTAGGCAAGTTCAGTAGTCATTTCTCTGTGGGTCCTTCATGTCCAACTCACACAGCATAACATCAAACAGTCCAGGCAAGAGCAATTTCTTGCCCAAATGGCTAGTAAACTCCATAAGGAGTCTCTTCAATGCCCATCTTCCTCTAGAAGTAATTGGTGCTGCCAGAAGCAGATGTGTCTCAATGTCATGAAAAGTCCTAAGTTATTTTAAATGCCATATTCTGTTAGTCTTTGAGAGGCTTGAAGATTGTCTGTCTAACTAAAATGTATCTCCATATATCTAGAAAACCTAACACAACTACAGCTTGACTAATTATAGATGACTATCTATTAACCTGTATTTCCTAATTATACATTACATTTCTAAATGAGCTGTACAAGCACAATACCTTAATCAAGAACAGAAAGAAATATACATATAACAAAACTGACCTTAAATTTGTATCAATAAGCCACCTCAGCAGGTCTAGGCTGGAGCCTGGGACCTCCAAGGGAATATACCTGAAACAGTACCACTGTGGGTCCAGGCACACCCAAGTCTGGGACCTCCAACGGAGTATACTGGAGCCAGAGACCTTTGCAGAACCAAGCCCAAGCCAGGAGCAGACCCAGACCAGGAACATTTATGGAAATAAGACTGAGCCAGTGACCTAGGCCGGAGCAGGCCTGAGACAACACACTCCACAGGAGTAGTACAAGGGAGCAAACCTGCTGAGACAGTAGGCTTGACCCAAGACCTATGCAGGTCTGGACCTGAGTCTGGGACTTCCTAGGGAGTAGGCAGGAACCAGAGACCTCTGCAGGTTTGGGGCACAAATCCAGAATCTCCAAAAAAAAAATGGCAGGTATCAGAGACCTCTGCCAGAGCAGGCTCAAGGCAGAAACCAAGAGTTCCAAGCAAGCAATCTCTGTGGGAGCAGACCCAAACAACCACTGGTATTGCAGAGCATAGCCCAGGAGCACCGAGCAGCCTTCGGAAACATGGAGTAACCAACGGGGGTGACTGGAACCGTGGCCCTGACAACACAATGAAGAGCAACCATCTGAGCCTTGGAACTACTGACACCTGGAAGATTGAACACCAGAGTCACAGATAGCTCCAGCTACACCAGTTAGAGGAAAAGATGGGTAGACAAAGTAAGAACACACGCAACACCACAAAGAACAATGCAACAACAGTAAAAACTAGTGACCATACGACAGCAAGACATGAACATCCAAATATAGATGAAGCAGAAGATAATGACCTAAAAAATAATTTTAGGAGAATGTTTGATGCCCTTAAAGAGGAATTGAAAAATATTCCCTCAAAGAACTGGAGGAAAATACAAACAAAATATTGGAAGGCATCAACAAATGCCTTAAAGAAAACCAAGAAAAAGCAATCAAACATATTAAATAAACAATTCAAGACTTAGAAACTGAAATAAAGACAATAAAGAAAACACAAGCCAAGGGAATTATAGAAATAGAAATCATGAGAAAATGATCAGGAACCACAAATGCAAGCATAAACAGTAGAATATAGGAGATGAAAGAGAGAATCTCAAGCACTGAAGATACAATAGAGAAAATAGATTCATCAGTCAAAGAAAACATTAAATCTAACAAAAGCTTAACACAAAATATCCAGGAAATATGGCACACCATGAAAAAGATCAAACCGAAAAATAATAGGTATAAAAGAAGGAGAAGAAATTCAACTCAAAAGCACAGAAAATATATTTAACAAAATCACAGAACTTTTCCAACCTAATGAAAGATATACCTATGAAAATAACAAGAAGCTTACAGAACAACAAATAGGCTGGATCAAAAAAAAGTCCCCTCACCACATAATAATCAAAACACTAAACATATAGAATAAAGAAAAAATATTAAGAGCTGCAAAGGAAAAAAGGCCAAATAACATATAAAGGCAGACCTATCAGAATTACACCTGATTTTTCAATGGAAACAATGAAAGCAAAAAGGTCCTACTCAAGTGTTATGCAGGCATTAAGAGACCATGGATGCCAGCCTAGACTACTATACCCAGAAAAACTTTAGAGCAATAAAACAACAAAAGGACATCAAGGGGATACAAATCAGAAAAGAAGAAGTCAAACTCACTATTTGCTAATGATATGATAGTTTACATAAATGACCCCAAAAATTCTACCAGGGAACTTCTACAACTCATAAACACTTAACAGTAATGTAGCTTGATACAAGATTAACTCAAAAAATCATTAGCTCTCCTTTACACAGATGATAAGTGTACTGAGAATGAAATCAGAGAAATATCATCCTTCACAATAGCCACAAAGAACAAAAAATATATTGGACCAAGAAGTGGAAGGCCTGTATGACAAGAACTTTAAATCTTTAAAGAAAGAAATTGAAGAAGACACCATAAAATAAAAAATTAAAAAGATCTCATATGCTCTTGGGTAGATATAATTAATATAGTAAAAATGGCAATCTTACCAAAAGCAATATACAGATTCAATGCAATGCCCATCAAAATCCTAGCAAAGCCGGGCGGTGGTGGCACACGCCTTTAATCCCAGCACTCGGGAGGCAGAGGCAGGCAGATCTCTGTGAGTTCGAGACCAGCCTGGTCTACAGAGCTAGTTCCAGGACAGGCTCCAAAACCACAGAGAAACCCTGTCTCGAAAAACCAAAAAAAAAAAAAAATCCTAGCAAAATTCTTCACAGACCTTGAAAGAACAATGCTGAACCTGCACAGACTGCACTCGACCCCCTGAATGCAGGACAATGTATAGATTGTGCAGTTTATGAAGCCACTGGCAGTGAGTCCAGCATCTATCCCTAACACATGAAATGGATTTTCGGAGCCCGTTTCCTATGGAGAAATACCGTACTTAGCCTAGACACAGAGGGGAAGGCCTTGGTCCTGCCTCACTGTGGTGATGGGACAGACTTTGTCGACTCTCCATGAAAAGCGATACCCTCTCTGAGGAGCAGATGGGTGGTGGGGTAAGGGGAAGGTGGTGGGAAGCGGGATGAGCAGAGGAAAGAATTGATATGTAAAATTTAAAAAATAAAATAAAAAGTGAAAAAATTTCATCAGTTTTGCCTGGTATATTCATGTTCCATGTGTGTTCAGGCTCAATGTGTGTTCATTCTCCATGTGTTCATGCTCCATGTGTGTTCGTGTTCCGTGTGTTCACGCTCCATGTGTATTCATGCTCCATGTGTGTTCATGTTCCATGTATTCATCCTCTCCATTGGATTCTGCCCTCTTTGGGGCAGGAACATGGGACCAGTTCAGGGAAAGACGCATTGATGACTGAGTTCATTTGACAAGGTCATACTGTGCCAAGCTTCTTCTCTTTCTACTCCAACTCTCTCTCTCTCTCAGTCAGTGTCAGTCTCTCTCTCTCTCTCTCTCTCCCCCAGCTCTCTGAAGTGAACAGACTTTAGGATAACTAAACAACTATGATATAGTTGTCACGGGAAACTATCTTCAAAGCACAGAATGTCCCATCATCTAAATAATCCATGAATATCTGAGAAGTTGATGCTATATGCAAATGATTCCTAGACCCTCCCACTTGTAATACTTCCTGGTCACTATGTATATGAATTTCAAAGTGATCATATGTGTTCTCAGTCACATTCTTCTTCAGAAGTCTGACTCCAACTTACCTAATATTACCTATATGAGTTCAGCCAACATCATCAACAATTTTTTCTGAGACAGGGTCTCACTGGGTATGTCTGGCTGTCCTGTAACTCACCATGTAGAACAGGGTGACCTTAAACTCACAGAGATCTGACTGCCTCTGTCTCCCAAGTGCTGAGAATAAAAGCATGTACCACTAAGTCCTGGTGATATTTATTTAACAATATTTTCTGTCCATTTTTAGGTTAGTGTAAAAAGCAATGGGTTTTGTTATGACATTATCATTCATATGTGTCTTTATGCTTTTGTTTCATTTGTCCCCTTCCCCCACTGCCTCCCTGTCCCATCTCTGCCCTCCTCCTCTCAACCTCAGACAGTTTTCTCTCTCTCCTTCTGTGTCCCTCTTTTCCCTCCCCTAATAGTTCCTCCTACCCCTTTTCTAGTTTCATGATATATACACATAGATGATTATATACATTTTATATACATTAAATATATAGCATATAGTACTTGTCTTTCTGAATCTGCTTTTTAACTTAACATAGTGATTTCCAGCTCCATCTACTTTCCAGCAAATGCCATGGTTTCACTTTTCTTTACAGCTACATAAAACTCTTCATATGTAAGCCCCACATTGTCTTTATCCATTTAACCCAGTGCACATTTAATGATGATTCTTATTGGTCCTTGCCAGATTATAGCCATTATCAAGTTTATAATTCCTATCCTTCTGCTACTCTCTCATCTGATATGAGGAGCTACAGTTCACTGGGCACTTCCTAGTACCGGGTACCATGCAATACAACTCAAAGATAGTTTGATCCCCACACCAGCATCATAGTGGGCATTAACACCATCCTCCAGTACATGACTGAAGAAAGCACCTCACCCAAGTTCACATGGCAAGCAAGGGTACAGGCGGTCTCTGTGTCCTGGTCCTTGGCATCCCGCAGAGTACTCAGAATTATCTGTCAGCAAGCAGACAGAGGTGACACTGGGAGGGTTGATGTCCATTTTAACTGTCAACTGATACAACCTAGAATCATTTGGTACCAGTCTCACTGAGGAACTGTCTGGATCGATTGGCCTGTAAGCATGTCGGTTGTCTTCACTGATGGGAGAAGAGCCAGCATGAAAGTGGCAGCAGACAAAGGACTGTCTTTTACCATAAGCATGCGGCAGGCCAGAACAATCGCTTTCCAGGGTTACCTTTCAGTTAGCTGAGCATTGCTTCTTGGGTCAAATTTGCTGTATAGTTTTTAATCCAGGAATTTTTTACTAGGCAGGCATTTTAGCCAGCTAAGCCACAGAGCCAGAGCTAATCCTGGCATTTTTTAAACACTATATCAGCATCATTAGTGGAGAAAAAGGGTTGGAATTAGAGATCTAAAACCTGAATTCCTGTAGGATGTCATATTTACTGTGTTCCCAAAACATAAATAAACACACATTATAGTAACGCCGCACTTGAAAGATTCAGGTCAATCTTTACTAAAACCTCCAATGATCTAGGAACAAAACGAACTCTGCAGCAAGAAACAAAACAAGTGTGGGGTTTGGATCAAATTGCCCAGAAACATTGTGTGTCACCATTAAGGTCAGCACCTCGGAACCAATATCATGCTTAAATTACTGCAGCCTTGTCAAGCCTGGAGTTCTCCAGACAGTTCATTTCACAGAGATGTATTTACTTTGAAAAAGTATACCCAGCCAGAAGCCTGTGGCTCCATCAACCTAAGACTCGGCCATAAAATCCTTTTTTATCTCTCCCCAGGCAGTAATTATTTGATATCCCTCAACATCTGTGTCAAACACGAAAGAAATTGTTCTGGCTTTCCCTGCCTTTTCATTGCTAAATTAGAGAAAACAACAAGCAATCTTTGTGGAGTCCAAGGCATCAGAAATATTAGCTACATTGTGAGAGCTGAATGGAAGCTACTCATTGCTGAGAAAATCTTGATAGAACAAGTCTCCATTGGCATCCAGTGAGTGCCCGGGGAAGTATAAAGCCCCCCGGTTTCAAGGCTAGGAAACACGACACAGGAAGAGACGAACCACAGAAAGGCCACTGAATCTCACTTCCCATAGAACCCTAACCTTCTCTCTTCTAAATCGGACCAAATGAGGTCCTTCCAAGTGGACTTCTTCCTTCCAGCCCTCTGATGCCCAAACTGGATCACCCAAGGACTGCTCACTTTATTAGAGTGCAGAGGGGGAAATCAGCTTATTACCTGGACTCCCTAGGGCTTGTAGATCCACCTGCCTCACCCGGTTCTTTATCAAGACATCTGTTCTGTTCTTACACCCCGCACTTCCTGGTCACATTTAAAAGATCTACATTTGGAACACACTGTCTCTCCCAGTGTTGTTAAGAGACCTAATAAATTTGACATTTTAGCCGTGTTCCATGCCTTCCCCAGGCTGTTCCCTCTCCAGCCCACCTCTGCTCATTTTCCCACTGCAGGGTCCTTGAGCGTCTGCTGGTCCTTCCCTGCCAGGTACAAGGCATGGGTCACGGAGGGTCTGGGTGAACAAGGACCCTATTCTCCCTCACTCCGTCTGGGATTCCGAATCTTACACATATCCATGTCTTGTGCCGTGCTACTTCTCCAGCCTGAAGGCTTTGCCACCTCTCTGAGTTTCCATCGCACTCCCTTCAGACCATGGCAGTATTTCCTCCACTGAGCAAAATCTCCTCCAAAGGTGGACCACCCATGAAGCACTTTCAACTTACTCTGTTTTTCAGAAAATAAGGTGTTCTGATGTGTATCGTTTTTCTGCTCATCTTTCTGAGTGAACGTACATTCACCATGTTAAGAATTTTTAGAGTACAAAGTGATTTCATGACCTCAAGGTCCAAAGCAGAAGGAGAGAGAGCACGAGCAAGGAACTCAGGACCACGAGGGGTGCACCCACACACTGAGACAATGGGGATGTTCTATCGGGATCTCACCAAGGCCAGCTGGCCTGGGTCTGAAAAAGCCTGGGTTAAAACTGGTCTCGCTGAACATAGTGGACAATGAGGACTACTGAGACCTCAAGAACAATGGCAATGGGTTTTGATCCTACTGCACGTATTGGCTTTGTGGGAGCCTAGGCAGTTTGGATGCTCACCTTACTAGACCTGGATGGAGGTGGGTGGTACCTGGACTTCCCACAGGACAGGGAACCCTGTTTGTTCTTTGTGCTGACCAGGGAGGGGAACTTGATTGGGGGAGGGGGAGGGAAAGGGGAGGCGGCGGTGGGGAAGAGACAGAAGTCTTTAATAAATAAATAAATTAAAAAAGAGAAAAAAAAAACAAAGTGATTTCATGCTTACCTCCTCATATCAAGCAATAATGGTGACTAATATTACCACATTTCCCCATCGCTTCTTTTGACTTTTCTTCATGCTATTAAAGATCTTGCAAAATGCAGTTTATGCCTTTCTTTATTAAGCAGAATATACAAAATATGATGCAGGATTTGTGCAGTTAACACAAGATCATCTTTTTCAAAACCAATAGCTTTGCTATAATAAAGCAATTTCTACAGGGGCTAGAATAGCAGGAGACACATTAAACACCTCAGAGCACTAACAACTCAGCTGCAGTTCTTGCTCTCCCAGATTCTCCTTGTACTTGAAATATGAATGAAACCATTGTTACTATTGACAACAGAAGCAGATCTCTTCTTTTGAAAATTCCATTCATGCACATAATGTATCTTGGTCATATATATTCTCCGCTCCCTCCCTCATGTTCCCCTAGCCCCTTCCCAATACATATCCCACCTCACTCTCAACTTCATGCAAAGTAGAAGGAGCTCTCTTAGTCAATAGGATGAAAAGTAACAACTGAACACCCACTACACTGTGATGTGAACACATCTGCCACTGTGTTCTAAAAAGCTAATAAATAATACATGCATTCATCTCATGCAATGTTTTCGCACATATTACGCTTTGCCTTGGGACTGTTCTGAGGTCAATGATGGAGAATCTGAATAAATTTGTGATATTATACACACGAAAAGAGTGGTTCTCCAGCATCAGAATGGAAAATAGAAGACACTGAGCTTATATTGAACTTTTATAATGGCCTAGTTACCGATGATTTAATTGAGAATGTTCTTTCTCAGCGGGGTGGTGTTTGCAAAGAGTTTCCCTAAGTCACATAAAGAACAAAAATCAATTTAGAGAGCAAATATTGTGTTACTTAATCTCCACTTCCCATGTTTGCCTCGCTGTTATGGGAACGTCAATAACCCATAGATGCCTCTACCTCCTCATTTGCAAAACGAGGAGGATGTGCTGTGAGACTGATCACTTCCAGATGCGAGAGCTAGGATAGTTCACTGTATTTAAGAAAAAAATATCAAGGAAGACAAAAAGATGTAATGAATAGCTGCCACTTGACAGCTTGTTTTAAAGAAAAAATAGTAAATGTGCCAAGGACTGAGGTGTTCCTCCATGCCTTTGAGAGCATTGTGCACTGTGACCCTCTGAAACCAAGATCCCAAAACAATCCTCCTTCCCTAAAGTGGTTCCTGTCCGACATAACGGCCACAGCAAAAGTAGCTCAAACAGTGGCATACTCAGCCCGCGACCATGTCAGTTGCTTCCAGATTGTGTGTTGGAGAAAGGGTCACTTGTTCATCCCAGCCACCCAGCCACGAAATAACCATTCAGAAAACCAAATTATTTGCAATACTGTTTGGCAAATAGCCCATTGCCTGAGTATCCAGCCATTTCCTACAACTCTGCCTTAGAATTGCTCATGGTCTCCAGGAGGAGTTAGAATTTTTAAGCTGGAAAAAAACTGGGGAAGGGGGTGGGATTCCACCTATGAAGTGATGGGGAAGCCATTATCCCTGCTGGGTGAAGGCTTTTCAAGTATGGCCTGTTAGGAGGAGAAGCACCAACACCCTAGTAAATAATCCCTCCCTTATGCTCTGTAGGGAAGTCTTCTAAATGCATTGGTTCCCCCAAAGTGAACTTTGGTGAAGTTATTGCTTGGATTTGTTTCTGGTGCCTTAAGCGAATGGATGGATGTTGCTTATGTGTACCCTGGGAAGGAATTTTAGCAACATGTGTGCTCATGTGTGCATGTGTATTTGGAGGCCAGAGGGTGATGTCAAGGGTCTTCCTCAATTGGTCTCCACCCTATGTTTTTGAAACAGGGTCTCTCATTGAACGTGGATCTCATCAATTTGGCTAGGCTGGCTGGCCAATAGATACAAAAGATCTTCCCGTCTCTACTACCCAGCATTTTGGGGTTATAGATACAATGCCAGCTTTTGAGCATGAGGGCTAGGAATCTAAACGAAGGCCCTCATCTTTGCCAGGGAGACACTTTACCCGATTAAGACATCTCCCTAATCCCTACTGTATCTCTGTACTGCATTTTTTCTAAGGCTTTTTTGATCTTGTCTTGTTTTGTTTATCATGGTTCTAAGAGCAATTGGCTAGAGTCATCTGAGAAGAAAGACCTTCAACTGAGAAAATGCCTCCTTCTGATTTCCTGTAGGGAAGCCTATGGAGCATTTGCTTGAATAACGATTGCTGTGGGAGGGCCCAGCTCACTGGAGAGGGTGCTAACCCTAGATAGGTGGAAGTACAGGCTGTAAAGACCAAGTCAGTAAAGAGCATTCCTTCATGGGTCCTACCTCTACTCCTGCTTGAGTCCCTTCCCTGACTTCCCTCAGCAGCTGTGCTCAGGACAGATGTGTCAGGTAACAACCTCCACCAAGTTGCTTATAGTCATGATATTTATCACAGCAATAGAAAGTAAACTCAGACAAATAGCATAAACTGTGTGTGTGTCTACCGTTTATCCGTTTATACTATGTGTCATAAAGCCTTGGAGTGTATCATACTCTCCAGGTTTATGTAATGATACTCCCCAATATTCAAACAACAAGGAAATCATCTAATGACATATTTCTCATAACCATGTTATTAGGTGACTCATGACAGCACATTGCATACTATACAGGCTGATAATCCCATAGCCACAGAGATAACAGATTCACCAAATCCTCAAGCCATAGCTGAGCAGAAGCACCAAACACGGGTAAGCCATAAGCTGGAGGTGCTTCCTCAGTTCTGTGAAAGACAATACTAGGAGTTTATGCCTACTCCGTTGAACACCTCCCACACTCATCAGCAAGCTTCAAGGCAGAATTTACAGTCAAAGTTTCTTCATCTCTTCTCCTTCCCCCATGTCCTGGTCTCCAGGAGGCAACCTCTCCAAGAGCCTGTCTGCACTATCTGTGGTCTATCTGAGCTGAGATAGCTTGCCCGTGCTGTGGGAAAACGAAAGTAGAAAGTTCTCTGCTACAATAGAGCTCCTCCAATTTAACATTAATCATTAACACTCAGTTGATTGTCTCAGAGGTCAAAATACACCTCAGTTACATGCAGGAAGTTGTAATCCAGTATCTATGTGCAGATACAGTCAGCAAACAGCCTGGAATGGCAAGGACTCTAAATGTGTGTTTATGTGTATGAAGAAGGGGCAATGAGGTCTTTATTTCATCTCTGATATGGCTGAAAAAAATAAATTCCCGTGAAACAGTAGCTTGATTTCCTGTAGTCACTTTATAAGCTAGAATAACCTGCCAAAGGCTAAATCTCAATGATACATCGAACCCAATGTTCTACATGCGGTGTTCTCATGTGGAAACAGAAACTCCAGTCGGAATGCTGCCACTCGAGCAGACCAGTGGCTCAGACGGTGGAAGCTCAACCTCGTCACCTTCCACTATCAGATTTTAGTTCAAATCGAAAGCATCAGCAATCTATAAATATTATGCAATAATGGATGGGATAATGCATGAAGTTATTTCTTCAGACAACTAAAAATGGGATGTTTAACTCTGAGTTAAATGTAACTAAGTCCAGCCACAAGTGAGAATTGAGCTAACGAAGAGGACACATTTGTAGTGTGTGACAGCTGCGTTTATACTCCTTCCTACTACAGAGCTGTGCCAATCTGCCTTCTGCGGCTGTGACAAACGCCCGAGGTAAATGACATAGAGAAGACACCTTAGTTCATGATTTCAGAGGTTTTCGTCCAAAGTCAGCTGCCAACAGGGTGCATCATGGCAGGTGCCTGACAGAGGCGTCATTCTCGGCATGGCAGCCAGGCAGCAAAGAGAGACAGAAAGAGAAGGATCCGAGCATCCCTACAAAAGCATTCCCCTGATGACATGCCTTCCACCACATCCCACCTTCTAAAGGTTCCACCACCCCCCAGTAACACCTCAGACCAGGAACCAAGCCTTCATCACAGGGGCCCTTGGAGGACACTTCAGACCCACACTTGGCACTAACTGTGGATTTAGGCGTATGTTCCAGTACATGAAACTCAATGGGACTCACCTCAAATTGTGTACAATTTTAGTGATGTAATTTTCCATTTTAATCAAACAAGTTTCTCTCCTACCCCATTAATCAGTATCAAAAACTACATCTATTTACACACACACATCTATCTTCGAAAGATTACTAATTGCAAATCTCAGCTGTGACATCTACTAATAAATTGGTTTATCACCCTAACAAACACCAAGAGCTGCTTGCTGTATGCACAGCCATTAATGGCAAACAGTTGGGGAAGATTAGCTGACAGACAAGCTACCACATACTATATATATATATATATATATATATATATATATATATATATCATAGAGTTCCTAAAGCAGGGTTCACTTGGTCAGTTTTTAATTTTGCATAGCTCTTACTTTATAAAACTTATAACTGAGATAAGCCGTAACCAATTTGTAACTTGAAGGCAAGTTATCTAAAAGACAGAAACAATTCAATTTTATTCTATCTTAGTAGACCATTACTAGGGAAAGCAACATAAGCAGATTCCAGATGTACTTCCTTGTGTGTGTGTACATTGTGCCTGCTTGCTTCAATCATACTCAGATCTCCAGTCAAGTTAGCATTAAGATGGGAATCTGCTATGGTTTCTGTGACTTTCCCAAGCCCTTCCAATTATTTTGACTTAAAAAAATGACATGAATGCTTCAAGGTAGAAGGAGATGTTTTCAGTCGGGAGTCTGAGTGGAAAGGACTTTAGGAGGAAACACATTCATTCCTCAACACTCAGTGGGTGCTTATTATCAGGGCCCCACTGCAGAGTCAGTGCCCACATGTGTGCACGGAAGAATCAGCAAATCCTCCTGAAGAGAAACAGATTCAGGCTCTGGAAGGAACGTTTCTATTCAAACAAATCAAAAGATTGAGTGGCCAAAGTTCATAATATTTACCCTATTTTATCAGCAGCCTCTAGGAAGTTAGGTGTGTGCGTCCCTGTGGCCACCTGAAACTTTTCTTCTCGAGGAATCACTTGGCTCTGAGTGTGGGAATCTGCAAGGAGAAGCAAGATCCTGGGAGGCAGCTCCAATGGCGTCAGGATGGTAGAAACAGAAAGCACCTATCCTGGTGGTATCTAGCTGACTTCCAACAGGGTAGGCAGGCTCCTGCATGCAACATACCAGGTATAAAAACTGGTTTCTCACTCACTTAAGAATTTTAAAAGCATTTTCAACCGTTAGATGATATTTGCAAGGTTTTTATGATAGAGTTTTCTTTTTAAGAAAGGAAAAAGAAAATACCCAGGAGGGGTTCTCAAGGCTCCTGCCCCAGCCTAGGAGTTCCTGGCAGCTGAAGGCTGCTTGGAGCCAAGAAGAGGATTGAATTTTCTTTGGAGGTATGGCCACTGACAGGTTGTCCACACCCCTATACAGTCATAAGCACACAGGCAGCATTAATTAGATTCATGGGTTATTTTTAAAAGGGGGTATTGAAGTTGGATAGAAAATGTGTTGGGGGGGCTTCTGGGAATGTTGGGTAGATATTACCAAGATACATTGTATACAGATATGGCATTTTCTAAAACTACTATATAAAGTACTTGTTAACTCCACAATCAACTCCACGCCATCACCTGTACTCTTTTACAAGCTCACACAGTCACTATATTCAATTCTCACACTCTGTGTGTGTCTGTGGTGTGGGGACTCACACGCGTACATGCTTTGAGACAGGGTCTTATTACGCAGCACGGGGCTAACCTGGCACTCCTCACTTAAACCAGGCTGGCGTCAAACTTGCAGTGATCCTCCTGTCTCTGCTTCCCAAGTGCTGGAATTACAGGTGTGCACCAGAACACCCAGCCTCATCCAAGATATTTCAATAGACGAGGATATAAGTTCTAAACAAGGATAAACTTAAAAGCAAAAAAAATAATAATAATAAGAGCATAAAACAGAGGCTCTGAAAAGCAATTCATCATTCGATCAAGCCTTTGTTCTCACCAGTGTGACTTACCATCATGACCCCACAGATGTCTCGTTCAAGGCCTAAATTATTCATATGGATTGTAAATATTCTTTATTTGTATACGGGGATGATTTAAAAAAAAAACCTGCCAGGGCAGGTGCAAGAGCTGAAAGAACACCTCTTCCTCATTCTTTTTGTTCCCTGTGTTTACTAAAAAGGAATAGACACCCCACCCCCAGAAAAGCCTTTAAGAAGCGCCTCTAGTGGTCATTTCTGGAATGAGATGAAACATATTGCTGTACAGAAGGGAGGGGGAGTAGGAGGGTGGACTGTGTGTGTCACTCCTGAGGTGACATGGCAGCAGCGGAGGTGTGTCTCGCCTGAACTCTATAAAAGGTCAGCTCTACAGCGCCGTGAGACAGACAGGCTGTGCTCCAACTCCAGGCTGCGGGTGTTGCCTCCCAGGATCCCAGATGGATTTCAGTCGCCGAAGTGTTCACAGAAGTCTGAGTTCCTCCTCACAAGGCCCAGCACTTAGCATGAGTGGCTCCCTATATAGGAAGGGGGGCGTGCAGCGTCTGGGGGCTGCACCCAGTGTCTATGGTGGAGCTGGAGGCCATGGCACTCGCATCTCCGTCTCCAAAACCGTAGTGAGCTATAGCAGCGGAGGGGACATGTTTGGGGGCAACGGGAAACTAGCAATGCAGAACCTCAATGACCGGTTGGCCAGCTACCTCGAAAAAGTGCGGTCCCTGGAGCAATCCAACTCCAGACTTGAAGCCCAGATCAAGCAGTGGTATGAAACCAATGCGCCTAGCACCGTTCGGGACTACAGTCCCTACTACGCACAAATCAAAGATCTGCAAAACCAGGTAAGTCATGAGGCCTGTGTATCTACATTTTTGTTTTAGTTGCATAGTAGATCAAGGGGGATGGGTGTATATGCTAGGTGAACCCTAACATACAAAGCAAATTAAGTTGAAATTTATAACTAAAAAAATGTATTTTATCAAGTGGTATCAGAGTTAATAGGATGAGTTTAGCCCACACTTTTTTCTAAAATTTCAACCTAATTGCATATAAAATATGATACTTTTATCACCCAAAATTACATTCTGTGTCTTTGCCATAGTTTACAATGTCAGGTCCTCAGGGAGAATAATCTCATTTTTAGAAGAACTTCAAGGATTTGTATGTGGTTTCCCCCTAGTCTTCATTGACTTTGAAGACTCAAATGAATTAAAAAGAGATTTTTCTTTTTTCATTTATATAACCTTATATTATCATCCTACTGTGGGTATAAATAATAAAAGAGTTCAGAGTGGAGACAAAATGTAGATATTAATGGTTTCTGTACTGACTGACAGATGGGTGGTTGGATGGTTGGAAGGAATCAGTTTTGATGCAAGCCATCACTGTACATCCCAGACTAGTCCAAGCCCTCACTGTGTATCCCAGGCTAGTCCAAGCCCTCAC
>JABTXL010003002.1:251826-302680 GCA_025134845.1 Neodon shergylaensis
CTCTCTCTCTCTCTCTCTCTCTCTCTCTCTCTCTCTATTCCTCCCTCCCTCTCTCTTTCTCGTGTGTGTGTTACAGTATTGTTTGTTAAGGTTTACTAGATTAGAGTATTAGACTCAGGATGGCAAAGAGTATTCTGATTCTATTGCTTCCATTAAGGAATGGCAGGAATTTTAAACGGAGTATTTTTTAAAAACTAAAACAAAAGTCTGCAGATAATATGTATGCCGCATATGCTAGAGAAATGTAACCAGAATGACATCATATGGAACTCTGATGTGCACATCCGAGGCTGGGGCATGGAAAGGAGGAAGGGATGCTGGCA
Organism: Neodon shergylaensis; assembly: GCA_025134845.1. NCBI lineage: Eukaryota > Metazoa > Chordata > Mammalia > Rodentia > Cricetidae > Neodon > Neodon shergylaensis. The sequence goes on from JABTXL010003002.1 coordinate 252,150, forward strand.
ATGGGCTTCTAAGGAAGTTCCTGCTGGATTCTCCATGACTGTGAAACAGTGTATGAGCCCGGGTACCACTTGCAGCCCTAGCTTTGCAGCAGTTGCTGGAGCAACCTGGACACCAGGTCCCTTTCTTTTCCTTAATTATAGGAAGTGGGTGTTCAAGAAGCAGAGCCAAGAACCACGGGCACAGAACACGGAGCCCTTGGTCATTCAAGAAACCTGTGAAAATGTCATGGTTTCTGTTCGTTTCTCTTAATCAGAAGAAAAATGGGTTTTCAAGTTAAAAACGTACTGGTGTCTTGCATTAATATTTTGCTTTTATACCAACTCGGTCAAAAATGAAGTTTTATTATCATGGAAGAAGAGACCCCGTAAAGCAAAAGTACCTGGGGACCCCACTAGTCACGTGAACTTCCACATCCTTCTCTCTCCCTTGCTGTCCCTAGGAACTCCAGAGTTTCCAGGCAGGTGGTCCAGGTGAGGTCAGTGTAGAAATGGATGCTGCACCTGGGATAGACCTCACCAAGGTCCTCAATGAAATGAGGACCCAGTATGAAACCATGGCCGACCAAAATCGGAAAGACGCAGAGGCCTGGTTCCTTGAAAAGGTAACACCAAGACAGAGATTTGGTGCATTCCCAGAAAGCCCTTTAAGCCAGCGCAGAGCTCACCCATCCACCCGCTTGGCTGTTGCAGAGCGGAGAGCTCAGGAAAGAGATCAGCAGCAACACGGAACAGCTTCAGTCCAGCAAGAGCGAGATCACCGACCTGAGGCGCATGGTGCAGAACCTGGAGATTGAACTTCAATCCCAGCTCGCCATGGTAGGACAACACGCGGGGGCGAGACGGCCGCAATCTTTAACTTCCACAGAAAATGTTGCGCCCACCATATGTGGGACCATGGGCTGCCATCTTGTCTTCAGACCCTCACACTGCTCTGTCTCTCTCCCATTTGCAGAAGAAGTCCCTGGAAAACTCACTGGCTGAAACCGAGGGCGGTTACTGCTGCCAGCTGTCTCAGGTGCAGCAGCTGATAGGCAACCTGGAGGAGCAACTCCAACAGTTGCGGGCGGATGCAGAGCGCCAGAACGCCGACCACCAGCGGCTGCTGGGCGTCAAGGCCCGCCTGGAGATGGAGATTGAGACCTACCGCCGGCTCCTGGATGAGGAGGCGCATGGGTGAGCAGACAGAGAGTGAGGTTGGAAATATCACAGGGACTGATAGGCAGTAGACTCCTGCCGCAGATTGTTGGGGATTTTTGTTTGTTTGGTTGGTTGGTTTTTTGTTTGTTTGTTTTTCTGCAATGGGAGAAGAGGTCTGTAGTAGATTAAACAAGGAACAGTTCTTGCCAGTAAGCCTAGCACATGGAAGGCTGAGGCAGTAGAAGCCTGGACTACATCTATCTAGTAAGACCGTCTCCAGGAAGCAGAGGTGGGCTGGTGAGTAGCTCAGAGGGTAAAGAGTTTGCAAACGTGAAGGACTGAGGCCAGAACCCCCAAACCCACGTATGTCTCAAATTTCATCTCTCCTACTAATTTCATCCCTCCTACTGAAGACAGAAGGTGGAGACAGGAATATCCCCAGAAGTTTATGGCCCAGTGTGTCTTAAACAAGGTGTAATCCAGGACCAACCTGGGGTGTATCTGACATCCATGTATGAAGTGGCAAACACACCCTTACACCTACACATATGAACGTGCATGCACATACATACACACAACACACACACACACACCATACACACACACAAAGATTATTTTTAAAGAGGAGGAAGAAAGGATAAAACAACAAATCTAGAAAACACATACCTAGAGTTTATTAAATACTACACAAAATTATCTAGTCATTCTATTACTCAAAACTAATTAATAAAATGCTGCATTGGCAAAGACATTGTAAACGAACACTCACATGTCCTAGAAGATCCATCTGATGGCCTGATGCTAGGGACGGCACATCAGTAGTATCCATCTGGACCACCTCCATCCCACGGTAGCAAGCCTGTCAGAAACAATAGCAGCTTAATATGGAGGGGAAATACTACTCCAAATTGTAAATCAAGAAAGCTGATTTCTGAGACCACGCTGCCCCCCCTTCACAGCCCACTGCAGGGGGTTTAGAAACAAATGTGTGTTGGCCCAATAGTTACCCTCGTGGTGCATCATTCAGCCAAGAAACTTATAATAGCATCTCTATTTTCTGCATAGTGACATAGACATCCTTAATGTTTAAACTCCAACAGCAGATTCTCCTTACCCAGCAATCGCATGAGCCCGCCTTTGTTTTCTTTACAGCGACGGTTTTGAGGAGAGTTCATCCCTCGCTGTCTCCAAACCTCAGAGTCAGGCACCATCAGTCGACTCCTCAAAAGGTACAGAGATAAGAATCATTCAAAACAAGTCAGAATCCCACTCATTAAGGACTGAACTGTGAGATCTCACTAAGGGTTGAGCAGAATTAACTTCTGATGTAGTTGTGTTCTGAGCAGGGGACACATCAGAGTCTTTCCTGAAGCGAAGTGAGCAGTGGGTAGCTTATTAAACCTCTCAGCAGGCTAAGTCAGGGGAATCCACTCCAGGGAGGTGCGGTGGGCACCTCACACACTTCGGAAATGCTTTGAAATGCTCCAGGCCTGGTGGTGCTTGCCTGCCATTCCAGCTCTTAGAAGACTGAAAGAAAGAGGACAGTGAGGCCAGCTCAAGCTACTTAGCAAGACCCTGAGCTGAAAGAAAAAGAAAAAAAAGAGGGAAACAGAGAGATGGAGGGAGATATTGAGTGTCTTGATTTGTGCACAAGACAGTATTGAATGAATGAATTTCCACCAAATAAAACTCATTGGGTTTGGAATGGAAGTCACTCCCGAAAGTCTAAGTTTGAAGAAAAGCTTAGACTGAACGAGAGTAAACTTTGGGTTAATAATTGGTTCGTAATAATCATTACCCCCTTTTTCTGTGTTTCATCTTTTTTTCCTCCTTAGTTAGTTTATTTTACCTTCAATTTTATACAATTCTATATAGTTCTAGGTACATTGCAATATTTTAATAGATTTATACTATTCTGTGTTTCATCTTTAGACCCAAATAAAACTCGGAAAATCAAAACAGTTGTGCAGGAGATAGTGAATGGCGAAGTGGTCTCATCCCAAGTTCAGGAACTTGAAGAAGACCTCACGCCGGCTCCTTAGGAATGCAGAGTTTACAGCTAGAAGTTCTTGCTTTATATGCTACATTAATGCTGCATCTGTTTTGGCCGATTTCCCCTTCTTTGGATTCTCTGTTCAGGCTGGGTCTTGTTAGCATGTCTGAAACAATATCCAATTACAAGTCCCCATGGCTGTGTTGATCTTTATTGTTCATTCACCTTACACCTTTACACCTTCCTGGGCTCCCTCAGGAGTCTTTCTGGTAGGTTCTGTTTTCTGGTCCCCTGGACCATTTGTTTCATCCAAGAGCTCTGATGGAATAGCATTGTCTTAACAGAGCTAACTTTGATTAAAGATTAATGGCAATAAAATGAAGTGTGTGCTTCCTTGATTGCAACAGTAGTGTCAAGGGCATAGGCACATGCTTCTACGATATTGATAATAAAGTACATAAGCACTCAGACCAAAAAATAATGAGGTTGGAGATTAAGATTATTTTAAGGGGCTGTCCTCCGTGCCAGCCCACTGAGGTTGCTGGAATTTTATAATTTCCACTGTAGAAGAGGACAGTTGTTCAATTCGTTTTCTAGGGTCTTAATTCATACAGGCAATGAGTCCCTATACACTTAATTCCACCCTTAATGAGTCCCTGTAGAATGGAAGATAGGAGAGTCAATGGTAAACTTGGTCCTTGTCCGAGGGCAGAGGTAGACATTTACCAGGCATGGTGACACCTTGACAAAAGGCTCACAGAAGTCCCAAGGATACATGGGAGAAGTTCAAGTTCTTTCGGGGCAGCTAAATGTTTTATTCAGAAGCCAACCAGGTGGTGGAGAGAGAAAAGAACAGAGTGTATACCTGTAACAAGATCCAAGGGTGGAGACCTCCCTTGCTTGGTTCTCCTTTCTCCTGTCTGGGAGTGGCGAGGCCTAGGGTGGGGCTTTTTATGAGAGAGAGTCAGAGCCAAAGCCAATGACAGAAGTCAGGTTCTGGGTTGAGATAGAAGGTAACCAAAGTCTAAACCAGAGTAGATGGTGGTTTGATCTAGGTTGTCAAAGGTCCTGAACGAAAAGAGGGTGGGATTCAGTGAGGAAGACCCAGGACTCCAAAGTCAGACTGGGTTCCAATCCTAGTTCTGTTACGTAATCTTTTTTTTTTAATTGAGAAAAAGAAAAGAAAATAAAAAGTTTCCGCCTCCTCCCAGCCTCCCATTTCCCTCCCCCTCCTCCCACCCTTCTCCCCCTCCCCCCACTCCTCTCCCCCTCCCTCTCCAGACCAAAGAGCAGTCAGGGTTCCCTGCCCTGTGGAAAGTCCAAGGTCCTCCCCCCTCCGTCCATGTCTAGGAAGGTGAACATCCAAACTGGCTAGGCTCCCACAAAGCCCGAACTTGAAGTAGGATCAAAACCCAGGGCCATTGTCCTTGGCTTCTCATCAGCCCCCATTGTTCGCCATGTTCAGAGAGTCTGGTTTTATCCCATGCTTCTTCCGTCACAGTCCGGCTGGCCTTGGTGAGCTCCCAATAGATCAGTCATACTGTCTCAGTGGTTGGGCGCACCCCTCGTGGTCCTGACTTCCTTGCTCATGTTCTCCCTCCTTCCGCTCCTCATTGGGAACTTGGGAGCTCAGTCCAGTGCTCCAGTGTGGGTCTCTGTGACAATCTCCATCCATCACCAGCTGAAGGTTCTATGGTGATATGCAAGATATTCATCAGCATTGCTGTAGGATAGGGTCATTTCAGGTTCCCTATCCTCAACTGCCCAAGGAACTAACTGGGGACCTCGCCTTGGGCTACGTAATCTTGAGCAGCTCCTCTCTGCGTGCCTCTGTCTCCACATGTGCACATGACCTTGCAGGTTCATGCATCCTCGGCCATGGATGTGCAGGCCAGAGCAGAACATTGGGCTCCTTCCTCTGCCGCTCTTCCTCTTGAGACAGGCCCTCTCACTGAGCTAGGTGGGCTGGCCAGGGAGTTCTCTAGCTCACAGCGCTGAGATTATATGTTGTCTGGCCTGCTTCTCATGTGTGTGCTGGGAATTCTAACTCAACTCTTCATGCTTGCAGAACAAAGCTCTTTTTACCCCTTGTACCATCTCCCCAGTGCAGTCTACATAAACCAACAGGAACCTAGAGAGTGTTGGCGCTAGACAGCACCCACTTGAGGCAGGGGAGAGGATAGCATGTTTTCTTTGTTGCAATGCTCAGCATCTCAGGATGGATCTACTACTGAGCTGTGCGCCCAGCCTCAAAGTGCTCAGTGTGTGTGTCCCTTTATTGTCCACTCTCTGGAAGCAAAATGGGATAGAGAAACCCGGGGAAAGATGAGTAAGGAATAACGAAGTGGGCAGAGGAGAGAGGAAGCCTGGAAGACTTCTACAGCTGAGAAAAATCTCAGAGGGTTACCCCATTTTTTGGCTGGTTGGCTTCAGCGTTCAGTTTCCTGAAGTCATCTTCCTCTTAATGTTTGAGTGGCTTCGGATCTTCTGTTCATCCTCCTCTAGTGTGCACTCATCTCTCTGTGTTTAGTATTCGCTCCCAGCACCTGTCATAGATGATCCTGACCTTTCAGATCCAAAGAGAGGTCCTAGGTCTGTTCCTGAGCAAGATCCTCAGCCCCCATCTGACTAAACCAGAGATAATAGACTTGAAGGATCTCAAAGGGGTATGATCAGTGCAAACCTAATGGTCGTTCCTGAGATAGCTTGGTTTCTCAGCCTTCCCTCCCTTTGGCCCTGCAATGTGACTCGGAGACACCAGTCCCTCTGGAAGCTTCTTCATATGGCTTTTCCCTATGAACCTTGGGCTCCATCCTCCCATCTTCCCTCTACACCCACTCCCTGGTTAACCTCATCTAGCTCTGTGATTTCAACTGTTGTCTATACTTCTGTTACTTCTTGGGGTGGCCCCTATAATGATCTCAGGTAGCCTCTCCTCCTGACACTCATGTGGAAGAAAGTGACAGAACAGGACCTCCAAGGACAACCCCAACCCCTAATATTACTCAACAGAATCCTAACTCTTCCCAACATTGAACTTAACTCTAACCCTAACCTAAATAGTACAAAGCAGAAGGAGGGAGGTGGCGATAGGCGGCAGCCATGGAAGTGAATGTGGTCAATGTATATAATATATATAAGGATCAAAATGCTGTTTGCTGTGCTTTGGTCTCAGGGAATGTCAGACGCCTACAAGGTTATACTACAAGGGAGGGCAGTTGTCTAAAAATGCCCATTTCACACATTCTCCCACTGAGGCTCCCATGGAAGGGCAGCAAGTTCCAAATCCCAGTCTTTTTATCATGCTATCTCTGTGGGATATTCTCCAGTCTCTGCCTGGCGTAGGAAGTCTGAAATTCGCATCCTCCCTGGCAAGAGAGGCAGCTAGCACAACACCCAGCCTAGCCCCCTTGGACGGCTGTGACGGCATGCTTTAGACCACGGGAAGGGAGCATAAATAACAGAATCTGCTTTCTCTCGATTCAGCAAGCTGACTGGGTGTCTGCTCAGGGCCCACGGCCTGGGCACACGGTAGAGAATGGAAGCCACTCCCTGGGACCTCTGTTCCATAAGCCGCTGGTCCCATCTGCAAGGGCTCTGCCATTAGAACCTCCCAAGTGTCCCACTTTGTGATGCCACCACACTAGTGACTAGATTTTAATACACATATTTGGGGAGAATACAAACTTTTGGGCCACAACAATGACCTCACGAGAGTCCAGCTTCTACCACCAGACCACGGTCCCTGTTTCAGCGCAGCTGTGAAAGGCCTGGACTCTGCAAGACACAGTTGTGAAAAATGTCCTTAGGGGAAATAAGTCTCTGGGACGTGGGGAGGGGGAGGAGGAGCTAAGAGATCAAACAGCAAAAGCCAAGCATCTTGTTTAAAATTACGTTAAGCTCTAAAATTTTGCAAATTTAAATTCTTGTTTATATATGCGATTGCTGTTTTGTCTAAGCTAAGGAAGGGCCTGGAAGATGCAATGTATACTGATTTGTTACAGCAATCTCTCAGGACTAGCAAGGGCCTTCACAAGTATGCTCTATTATTCCTTCTGTGTATGTCTTAAAAAGTTTAGCAAGCACGTGTATGATTGCTCTAATAATCAAGGACAAAAATAGATTTTAGTCATCCAAGCAAATGTGGTTGAGGAAAGGTTAACAGAAGGGAAACCACCCAGAAACAAACTGCCGCGCACCACGGCCCCAGTCTGCGCTCTGTGCGCTAGACCTCAGTTCGCGAGCTTCAGGCAAGGGGCTGGAGGTTGAGAACACAGCCGCAGAGACAGACCGACAGGCAAACCTTTAAACACTGATACCAAAAGCCCCTCTTTATTAGCACCATGGAGGCTTAAATACACTGCAGTCCATGGCCAACAGGTGAAAATCCCATCCTCTGATCTTCTAAGCTAGGCACAGCTTCTGGTAACTTTAATTAGAAGGTTCTAGGAGGGAAGAGCAGCTGAAGGCCAGAACTCTTTAATCCCAACACAAACCCTTAGGATGCAAAGCAAGATTCCTTTCAGCGTGTGTAGAGCGCCACCTGCTGGACCCTCAGAAAAGGATCTTTAAAAACTACCTCCTTTGTTCAAATCATTTGAGATGGCGGATCTCTGTGAGTTCGAGACCAGCCTGGTCTACAGAGCTAGTTCCAGGACAGGCTCCAAAGCCACAGAGAAACCCTGTCTCGAAAAAAACAAAAAAAAATCAGATTTATTAGAAAAAAAAGAAGGAAGGCAAGAAGAGGAACAAGAGGTGGAGGAGGAAGAAGATAATATTTCTTTTCACTATCAACTTAGTAAGATAAGACTGTCTTATTTAACTAGTAATCACTCCCCCGCAGGTCTCCTAGACCACTTAGGGAAAACAAAGTTAGTAATTAATGTTTCGAATACCAGGCAGGCAATCAGATCATCTTGAGCTCTTCAAAATGTACTCAAATATCGAATAAAATGAAAATGTATTCATACAGCTGAGTAAATGATCTTCTGTAGGGTAAATGTTTCTTAAATGTTAGACATAAATATACATTTAAATTTTATTAAGATTAATATCACGGACTGGAGAGATGGCTCAATCAATAAAGCATTTACCACATAAGCATGAGGCCCTGAGTCTGACTCCCAGAATCTCAGAGGCTGAGACATGTGGATCTTTGGGGCTCACTGGTCAGCCAGCCCTAAATTAATGGTGAGCCTCAGCCGAAAGAGAGACCCAGTCTCAAGAAGCAAGGGGACAGAGCCTGAGGAACTGCATCTAATGCTGATCCTTGACCTCTACAGGTAGACATACATATGCTCATGCATCTGTACAATATACGTGTGCACACACTAGGGGTGGGGGGGGATTAGTATCGTAAACTCAAAATGAAACTAAAAACCCAGCTGTTTGTATCTTTTCATCACTGCAGCTGGTTCCAAAAGCTGTAGCTGCACCATTTAGCAACATATCAAGAAAAGGTCATTAAGATCAGAATTCATGATCCTATCCCTAATCACCTGATAAGTCCACACACTAGAACGCAGCCCGTCAGTTTATAAAGCACAGAAATGCCGATACAGAAACCCCGGGGGAAGCGGGGACATGGGACATGCAACCAGAGTCCCAGCTACGCAGGAAGCTGAGACAGGAGGATCATTCCAGTCCAGGAGTTTGAGGTCAGTCTAGTGGCTAAGCTAAAGAAGCCAGGCACAAGAGAATACATCTCTGTGATCCCACTTATGTGAAACTTTAGGGCAAACAAGCCTCCTCTTCAGCGACAGCTGGTCAGTGGCCCCCTGGCATAGAAGGTGAGGGAGAATAAATGAACTGGCCTCCTGGGGAACTGAAGGACCTGCTGACTGTGGGGATTGTGACACGGGTGTAGCTAATCCTCAGGGCTCTTCAAGCTGTGAGCTTTGAGTAGGTCCATTGCTTTGTATGTAGATCTCTGCAAAGACGATCTTAAAATGATAGTATGGGGACGGGGTTGCTTTGCCTCTACGATGACGCTGCAGTGGAATCATGGGGCCATGTGGGATCAGCAGGGGGATGTCAGAATGAGTCGGTGCCTGCTCTGAGCACTGACTGTTAAATTGCCAGGGATGTGGAACATTACGGCACAAGCCCGGGCTTCCTCATGCACATCCTCAGAGAGCTCTCTGGCACCTGCTCCCTCCAGCTCTCTTGTTTGCTAGTAGTTTTATTTACCACTCTCATCCGTAAACTCGTGGTAAATCAGTACCTACCAAGCTGGGGGTATCACACAGTGGGAGAGTTCTTGCATAATCTTCTTAGGCCCTGGGTTCAGTCCCCACTCCCAGGAAAAAGAAATGAAGCACCTACCTCACACAATTATAAGAATTGAAGGAGTTAACTCACTCGCGGCACTAACTCAATGTCAGTTAGAAAATTAAACACAAAGTCACTCTGTGACTCAAAACATCGGCTAATTTGCATATGGTCCCCTTGATCCCAATTCTTTTCCAGCCCTTCATAGGCACTGCTAGATGATTTGAAAGATGGTAAAGAAACGCGCAAGCGTTCATCTGAAATAGTTCTCACCTGATACACAGGCAGGGCGTCAACCCTACCCTCCTCCCTGGATGGCAGGTGACCTTCAGCGTCAGAGAAGCCAATTTCCATGCAAGAGTTTAGTGAGTGGCAAACCCCTTCAGCACTGTAAGATGGCAGCTCTCCACAGCTGCTCAAGCTGAAGGAGAGAGCTCTACCCAGAAACCCCCTGCCACCTATAAAACAGACCAAGGGAACCTTAGCATGCTCACGGCTTCACTCTTGCGACACCAGGCCTCGCAGTATAACTTACAATAGTCATGAATAAACCCAGAGCTTTGCAGGCATGCAATGGTGTGTTTGCAAAACTCAGGGTAGATACCCAAGCTGCACAGAAAGCAAAAGTATGGGCATAGAGAACCTCAAAAATAATTTCTGTACTCGGGTCTTCCCTAAAATTTAACCGTGAATTTTAGTTGCAAAAAGATATCATTGTTGATGTTGTGTTACACATATGTTCTGTGCATGTGTGCATCCGTGTGTGTGTGTGTGTATGATGCGTGTGTATGTACACAAGTGGCAGGTGCACATGCCGTTACGCGTTGTACAGAGGTCAGAGGTTGGCATCAGATGTCTCCCTTTACCATTCTCTGTCCGCCTTATTTTTTATGCTTATTATCACTATTTTTGAGACAAGGTCTCTACACTGAAACTGGAGCTAGGCATTGGGGCTTACATGTGCAGGATACCACATGCAGCTTTGTATGTTTGCTTTTAACATAGGTGCTGGGGATCCATGCTCGTGTCCTCATGCTTCTGCAGCAAGTCCTTTCCCGCTAAGCTAGCTCCATGGCCCCTATACATACATTCTTAACTCCCGGGATGCTATTTTCTTCCTCAAAATCATGGAAACAAATGCATGATGTCGAAGCAGACCTTTGTTTAAATGAAACAATTCACAAAGGGTGGCAGGCTCTAACACTGAGAGCAGGTGAGACTTCAGACTCTGCTCAGAGAGTGATTGTCCTCTTGAGAAAGTTACTCCGCTTGAGCTGGCTCACCTATCGTGATATTCATAGGAGTTCAGCATTCAGAACGGTGGAAAACGCCACACACACACAGGACACTATGACTGAGGCTGGTCAGCCTGCTCGTTGGCACCCACCACCTACAGTTACATAAACATGAAGTTTTCTACCAAGGAAAGTGTACGTGTTTTGAAATATTTCATTTACTGGAAACTACTGAGGGATTTTTAAGGAATCACTTAAGGGTGCAATTTCGCTTTTCAAGTGAACAGGCTACAAAAATAATGTTTAAAGCAGTTCGAGTGTAACTTTTATTTTTAAGAAATATCCCATTGGTATTTTTTATATAGTGTTATGTATTTCTATATTTGCATATTGATCCAACAGATTTATTCACCATCACATATCTGTAAGTATAATAGTGTCAGTCTATTAGTATTCTATGACCTAAATGCAGCTACATGATTTATGCAGAGCGTGCATTGCTTTCCTTATCAGATTGGTGCAGATGGAGTATGACTTCATTGTTGTTACAGTTCCCCAGATAAGATACACGACTGTTTAACAAAGGCGTGAGGAGGAGGCACTTGTATGGAAGATATGACGGTCCTCACGCCTTTTTTGTTGGCTTTAAAAGAAGCAACTATTAAACAGATATTCCTGGGGCATGTTTTTTAATGCTGCAAGACTCTTAAATATTTTATGACATTTTACATTATATGTAAGTACTTCCGGCACACTTTACGTTTGGGGGACATCTATTCTAAGCTGTCTTATGGGCTGATTCTGGATGACAGAGTAATCTTGATGTTAAAATGTCCTATCTTATCAAATAACAGCTGGATAAGCTGGCAGATGAATTTTTATCAGTTTAAAAAAAAATAACATAGGCAGTCAACATCCAATCAAGAGATAACCCTGAAACACAATCTGCAGAATCCCACCCACACTGATCAGAATTCGCCAGCCAGGTCGTACATTAAAAACACAGCAATGGTGCCTAGCCTCCCTGTTCTGGCTGTTCCGAGGCTGAGGGGCCAGGACAGTAGGAAAACAGGACTGGGCTCCCCACTGGCATCCCCAGTGGCAGCTCTCTCCCCCCGTGTGACCTTGGACGTGTTTGCACAGCTTGCAGAGTGAGGGAGCTGGAAAGCTGAAGGCTGGCCAGCAGCAGCCTGAGAGTCGCTCAAGGGGAAGGAAGGGCTCAACAGGGAGGAGAACCCATGTGTGCATTAGTCATGACTGTCATGACTCCCTGTCACCTTGAGGGTACACAGAGAGCAGTTGCATGACAGGGGAACGCTTCTGAGGAGTGGAGGGACAGTACATGTCAGGTTGTATTTCCCAACAGCCACTAAAATAGCAAGTGACACAATTATTTGTCTCTAAAGTTTAGACAGGAGATATTTTATTGTTGTGCTGTTATATAAAAGGGCCTTTATTCAAAGATCGGTGTGTGTTTTCATTGGGCACATTGAAGCTGCATTTTCCAAAGTATTGGTACCCTGAAAACTTACTCGTGCAAAACTGCACTCCAAAAATACATGCTGTGTATCATAAAACATATGTGTGCTGTATATTATATGTTGTGGCATATACACATAGACAAACCTTTTATGTTATCATGACAGTTTAGCTCTGAATCACAATTATGTAAGTGTCTTTAAGGGTTATTAAACTTGTGCTTGATTGGCTCAGACAAAACATCAAACAAGAAAACATGATTTTAACAAATTCTTATATTTCAGTGAAATTGAGTTTGAGCTAAGCAATCTGGGAAAAAGTATTGTTCCATCGATGTTGCTCTAAAAATCCGTCTGTTGAGGCTTCTTACCTAGATCAAGCTCCACACCCCCTGAAACTAAAGATTTCTGGATTCCCCTACTCAACAGTTCACTAAGCTCATCATGGGCATATTTGCCTGTGTCTCCTAAATGCCTTGATCTGGCTCTTTTCCTCCACTGCCCTGACCATCACAGCCCCACACGGCTTCCACTTGTACCCCACCCCTTTTTGTTCTCCCCTCACAGAGCTGATCTCATCACCACATTGCTCAAAGCTCTTCAGAAGTTTGGAATAAATACCAAAAACGCAGCCAAGTCTGACTTTCCTCAAAGTGTGAATCTCTTCACTGGCCTTGCGTAGTGTGACTTTACAATACACACACGTGTGTATTCAAGCTGTGCACATGATTTGATGATATACATACACATACATATCCACACAGTGATTACGCCAGTCCAGTAAAATTTAACCCTCTTCTTCCCACTCTGCCTCCTTTCAGATATTCCCTTTCCTGAGAGGGTATTCCCTGCCTGACCACGGTCAAACTAACCCCTACTCATCAGTGAGGTCTGCTCAAAGGTCAACTCTCCTGGAAATACTGCCCCCAACCACCATTAACCAAATCTGCCTCTCTTGTTAGAAGCATATACACATAATATCCCCCCCCCTTGTACCTCTTGGCACAGTTCACAGTTCTGTATTTATTTGTGTGACATTTAAAATAATATAAGCAAGTTTTTTAAGAAGGGGTAGAACATGTCAGTTTTCACTCCAGGCAATATACTGCCCTCTTCTGGCCTCCAAGGACACCTGCACTCATTGTGCATATACACTCATACAACCATACACACAAATAAAAATAAATCTTTAAGAGAAAAAAGCACAGCTCTATCATACAAGATACTTCACTTCCAGTAAGAAAGATGTCCATGTGTGCACACACACACTCACATGAACAAGAATATACACGCATGTACAAATATGCACACAATACCAGGCATCCAGAACAGTGAATAAAACATCACATGTAGCCCGCTGCAGGAGGTGACCATACTTGTTGAATAGAGGCTTGTGTACAAGTGTCCAAATACTGAACAAAAGCTGCAACACCCATATCACTCTCTAGGCAGCTCAAGTACTTAGCATGCAGTTACCAGGTTAAAAGTGCTCAATAAACATTTGTTACATAAACCCAGGTGCTGTTTTCTGGAAATATCCATCAAATCATCGTCTGGCCTGAGACCTGGGCGGCTCTCAACCTTGGTCAGAGAGGTGTCTTTTTACAACAGACAGCAGTCGGTGCAGATGCCCGACTGGTCAATGTGCTGACATCAAGAGACCAAGTGCTCTGGATGGGACACACGAACCCCACCACCAAGGCTCAGGGGCCTTTACAGAAGAAGCGGCATAGGAAACGTAAGAGCTAGAGGATGCGGCAATGTGCAGTCTGCGAACAGAGCTACGGGGATCGTGAACTAACAGCAGCTGTGTTTACTTCGCAGTTTCCCACCACTCCTCCATGACGGTACTGAACAGGCCAACCCACGCTTATCGAGACACAACAGCTAAACAGTTTCCAACACAGAGGAGGAGAGGATGCCCTGAAAATATTCCGCCTGGATCTATTATCTGTCATCACTCTGTTTAAATATGCTCAGCCCCCCCACCCCCGGAAATGAATTACTCTTATTTTGATCTTAATTCTTTTGGGGGGATGGGGAGGATTCAAGACAGGGTATCTCTGCGTAGCAGCTCTGGCTGTCCTAGAACTCATTTTGTAGACCAGGCTGGCCTCAAATTCACAGAGATCTCCTGCCTCTGCCTCCCGAGTGCTGGGATTAAAGGCATGCACTACCACCACCTGGCCCTTGCTCATAATTCTTAATAAAATGGTTTGATTGACTGTTGCAGAGGAAAAGCACTGAAACAGGTGTTTTCATTTTACCGGGGTAGTCATTGGATTCGGTGAATATTTTTACCAAAAACTTACCCACAGCATGGCAACCTGAGCTTGGTCATTTCACAAGCTTACGAATAGAAATCACGTGGCTCAGCGCCTGGCGGTTCAGACGAAAGTGCTCTTCAGTTTCAACAGGTAGGCTTTAAGCTCATGCCGTTTTCTAAGGAAATCAACCTGAAGATTTTCTTCCTACGCATATTAAGAATATCAGAAGTTGTTCTGACAAAATAATTTGTTTTTTACTCCGTGTTTATCAGGTAACATTATGTCCACAGACATCCACTTATAGAAGCAATATTGGCATTTCCTAACTCGTCCACAGAGAGTACAATCAGCTAACTACGGGTATAAAAGAATTCTCCTAAAGCAACTGGCGGAAGACTAGATTTATAGGAAAGGAGGAAAAAAACATGATTTTAATATCAGAATAGTCCTATATTCTAGATCGAAACAAAGCATGTGTCTCTCAGCCCTTATCATTGGGTCCTCTAAAATTTACTTTTCTCTCAAACTAATATCGACCTGGCTTTCCAGAGGCAACTGTGAGCTGCCACAGACATGACTGCCAGTTATCTTATCTTGAGGCATAATATAACCTGCCCAGGAGAAAAGACATAGAAAGGATGCTGCAGACCTTTGCGAGATGGAGGGAAATGCATGGGGCTGGGTAAGAGAACCACCCTCTACAGTGGAGCAGATCTGAGCAGAGCCTATATATATATATATATATACCCAAGCAGAGGACCATAAAACACTATGTAGCATTTCCCTGTATGGTGTGGAGTGCAAGGCAATGGGCAAAATGAACCCAAAGCATCTGACCCATAAGAACCCCAAGTTCTTTGGCCATTGCAAACCAGACTTCAGTCATAGAAGATGAATTCTTAATAAAAAATGATTATGCCACGTGTGTGCCTGGTGCAAATGGAGACCAGTAGACAGCATCGGATCCCCTGGGACTGGAGTTATAAATGGTCATGGGTGCCAGGAACTGAACCCAGGTCCTCTGGAAGAATAGCCAGGGATCTTTACTTCTGAGTCATCCCTCCAGCCCAAAATGCAATGCTGGCCATCTAGAAACAAATCCCCAGCTCTTAATGCAGCATCCGGGAGAAGGTGGGTACACCACACACATGTGAAGTGGGATGATATTTAGAAATATCACATGAGCTTGACCCATCGTTTCCATGCTATTAAAAACTCACAGGAAAGTGAATTTGGGGCTCAGTTCCCTGTGAGCGCCCATACATACCATGTACAATTCCCCAAATCAATCCATCAATCAAAAACAGTTTTGGGGTTTTTTTTTTTTGGTCAGAGAACAATATTGGCTAAAGTCCAGTGAAAACTATTTAGTCTGTCATTTGGCGTATTTTCCAATAAAAGCTTATGCTGATTGAATTTTTCATCTTAGTACCAATTAGGCTGTCATATATGTACAGCTCTAGTGGATGAGTCACCCAAAATTATAAAATCTGGGAACAAGCATAATGTTTTAATCACTACTCTACAGCAGATGACTGTATAGCGCTCTACAGCAAGGGCTGGCCAAATTAATCGTGTTATAAAGTACCTACCGATCAAGCATGTTGGGAAGAGTGTCCTGCCTAGTAAGGGTAACAGCAATGTCTAGCAGCTGAGCAACTCAAAAGGCCAGGATATGAAAACTCAGGGAAAGTTTGTGTGGAGTGAAACAAATACCCAATATGTGTTACTAGATTTTGCAACGGCTGTGTTGCAATAAAGAAATGCGATTTTAATTGAAGAGGAAGATAATTGCAGCGTAAGAGCCAGCTACTTAATCAGCACCCCAATCAGAGAAGCCTGAGTGACAAACTTGGGCCCCACACCCAAGAAAAAAGGGTGAACCCAGCAAGCGAGTAAAGCAAATTCCTATTACAAATGCGATCAAGACACTTGAGCCACCCTGGAGCCACGCCCCGAAATGGGGGGGGTGCATGCATCTTCCTAATGCTCATTACATTTAAATAATTTCCACAGATTTCGATAAGAAAATGAGAGACACTGTTTTGAATTGTATTTCAGAGGGCTGCAGTGTTGCTCTGGAGAGGGACACAATGGGATTAAACACGGCACACACTTCTCCAAACAGCTTTCCTTGAGATAATACCATAAACAGAAAGGGGGGAAACACATTAAAACTACAGATTTATGTAAAAATCAGCTCCCGTGATGCTATAGGGGGAAACCATGTCATCTGAGGATCAGATGAAGGAGCTGGAAGAAAAGATTTTGGAGACAAGGGACTCTCCAGCTGAATGGCCTTTCTGTCTAGAAGATCCCAAGCCAAGATAAAAAAATTTTAAGAAATCATTTGCAGCATCTAAGGAACCCATGCAAGTCAGTGAGGTTTCCTATCACCGGAAATATTTGATAAGGGGTTCTTCTTAGTGTTGAGTACTTAACAAGACCAGAAAATGGGGATGGGGAAGAAGAAATGAGTAACATTTGAGAACACCTGTATTTTTCATGAACACATGGTCGCTGACAAACAATCAAAGCTAGAAAGAGGAGATGGTTTTCGCTCACACAGATCAAATCTAGAAAACCAGTTGTGATTTCCTTGATTAACTTTATTAAGAACAGAGGCAGACCTCAGTTTGTCAGGAAGCTGTGTCATTATCAATTAGTAATGTCTGCTCTGAGTCCGGAAGAGCGGCATCGAGGAGGCTTCGTGAGGGTGCCGTGGCCCATGTGTGTAACCCCAGCACTCAGGAGGCCGAGGAGGAGGAGGAGGATGGAGAGTTTGAGGCCAGCCTGAGCATACAGTGAGGCTGTCTCAGAAGAAATGGAGAAAGGGAGGGAGGGAAAGAAGGAGGGAGAGAGACATTTGAGAAGCTTTGGCATTTGTTAGCTCTGATCTGCGCCTAAAACTATTTTTCTATTTTTTATCAGTTTTGCATTTGTTAGCTCTCATCTATAAAGTCCCTAAAACTGTTTCTATTTTTCATTGTCATCAGTTCTTGAATCCATGCAGGAAATAAATTGCTTTGCCATCTAACTAGTCAAACTAATGCTTACTAACATTAATCCTAACCCCACTAATGGAAGTGTGGGGAACACAGGAAGCAGCAAAGCAAAGGGCTGTCCACAGCCTAGATCAAGACAGTTTTCTTAACACACAAATGAGAATCGCTTAGAAAATGTGTCATGGCCCATAATCTGTTCCTCAGCTTTTCAGGTTCATAAGCTGAATGTCGTCATACGTAGCGGTCACCTGACATTTGATGCCAGGCTTTGGCAACTGCATTCACATGGTACTGATGGTGGCCGTTCCAGTTGAACGAAGGGGGCTGTATTTTCCCAGTCACCCCAGAATACTTCCCTGAGAACTCAGTCTCCAACACTCACCACAGCTGGTTTCTTTTCTTTTTTAATTTTTTGTGGTGGTTGTTTATTTTGTTTTGCTTTTACATCCCAATCAATGTTTCCCCTCCCTCCCCTCTTCCCAGTTCCTCCCCCACTGCTCTCCCCTCCCCACCCTTGCCTCATTCTCCTCCACAATTGGTTTTTCTAAACTGTAGGGATTTTTTTTAAATGACACATGTCTTTTTTTTAATTCCCTATTATAGATTTTAAGTTATTCCTCCAAAATTTTGTTTTATTGTGGTCCCAAGGATACAGAGAGAAGTAATATGCCATCCTGTCCTTACAGGAAGCCATACCTTTGAGAGTTTAGAAGCTAGAGAACAAGATACACATCATCATTACACGGGATGGGTAAATACAGACTTAAACCTTCAAACCCTCACTGAGGGCTCCTTACCCGTATTATTTCTAATGTTCTTCACTTTCCAGGCTCCTGCCTGTGCTACTTCACTTCCGGGATCCCCGAGTCTGCCTTCCTTTCCTCCTGGAAGGAAACATTTCCTAAAAGACCTCTGAAGACTCCAACACCCAGCCCACTTCTGTCTGTCAGTGTGTCCCATACATTCTTGTCCTGATGACACCTGTTTTCCTCCTTGACATTCCTTTGTCGTGTACTTGGAATGTTCTAGCAACACAAGGTGTAAGTGACTTCATTCTCTCTCCACCCTCTGCTTCCCTAGTGATAAATGATCTGACTTCTGTGCCCTAAATTATCTGGAAAATTGTTGTTCTGGAATCTCCAAGGATCTTGTGGCAATAACATAGACCTTTTCCTCCTAGTCCTCCTTCTCCGTGGTCTCTTTCTGCAGAATGTGAAACTCACAACCTCAGATAACCTCTGTCTGGATACTGCCAGGTAAATTACCATGCTTCCCTCCACACTGATTTCCTGAACCTTCTCAAGCTTCCAAACCACTTCTTATTCATTTCTTTTACTGGGTGCTCGTCCTCTGAGCCAAGCCTAACTTTGAGTGTCTCTTCCCCACTCCGTCTACAGCTTCAGTTTGAGTGTTCCAAGGGCTTTGCACTGCCTTGGTGTGGGTCCACTTAGCCCTCAGCTGTCTCCTAAACGCCCATCGGTCTCAGGGTTTCTTTTAGTTTGCATAAACGGTCAGATTAAATGATTTATAAACTATGAGAACTGAGGCCGTGAGTGTAGCTTTAGTTAATACCTTAGGAATGATTCACTCCCTAGTCACAGAGACAATGGTAACTTAAAGGATCCTTCCAAAACAGCCTCTTTCATATCCAGGTCAGCCCATCTCCTGGAAATTCTCTTCTCTTTCTCTCCTGCTTTCTTCTAGGTTCTGACTCATGGTTCATTTTCTCCCCTTCTCTCCCTCTCTCCTTCTCTCTTTCTCTCTCTCTCTCCATCAGCCTCATTTACATATGACATACTGTATATCCTTGGTCATTTTTCTCTTATCTTGCACAATCCATGCTGTCCCTTTGCCAGTGATTTCCAAGAGCAGTCACACACACTTTCCTGAACCCCAAGACACACACTGCCATGGGATAGCTCGACTTGGGTGTTCACTGGGAGCCCCATCGCCAATCTTCCTATCCCAAGTTCACTGTCTTTCCTACAAGGCCTGCCCATCCCTTGCTACTCATGTCAATTAATGATATTCCTTGAGCCCAAACCTAGAAACTTCTGGAAATCTTAGACTCCCCAACCATCCAATGTACCCAGCCACAATCAAATGCCACCACTTAGTCCTTATCTTTCCTTCCTTCCCACACCACTGCTACCTTCTTGGTGTCTCGTTGTCTTTTTCCCACCTCAGAACTTTGAAAATTCTACTTTGTCTTCCTACCTCAGTTCCCCTAAAGTCCTTCTCCCAAATTTAAGCTCTAAATGTTAAGGCTGTGCTCACTTGATGGCTATTTTTTTCCTATGATTTCCTGTTTGACGGCTCTCATTAGTCCACTCCATGACTCTGGAATCAAGTCCAAATTCCTTAAAGGAACTTCCCAACGTGGCCCCAAGTAGTTCTCAGGCTTCTCTCTTGGCGCTTGGGCACGTTATCTTTATGCCAAGCCAAAGTTTTCAGGTTTTCGTCCTGTGTGTTTCCAACGCCTCTCCACACGGAGGCCTCTTTGTCTAGGGTGTTGTTTTAGGCAATGACCTCCCACTCAAACTGAAGGTGCAGCTCTGTGGCTTCTCCTCAAGTCCTACAGAAACTAGTTTCCATTTGCCTACAATTCACATATTCTATACAAATCTGTGTTAGAAAATTCTTGTCCAGCTGGCATCTCTCTGGTCTCGTTCCCCAAACTCCCCCCGCCCTGGAAGAGCTAGCTTCCTTAAGGGTCAAGACTATGCCCGTGTCTCTCTCACCTTTGCACCAACGGAGCCAAGGAATGTGTCTAACATGGCACGGGTAGAGAATAGGGAATAACTACTATTCAAAACTAAGGACGTCAGAACCGACTCCTGTCCTTGTCCTGCGGGACAAGGGACTGGAGACGACAAAGGGTTTTCCTTACCTTTCTTGTTACAGCAAATCTTATGGCCAAGTTGTATTAATAATCGAAACACTACAGAAAAATCTCTTCTCTCAAGTTTTCACCCCCACAGTGCCCCAAATTCCACTCAGATCAAAGGTAGATTTTTTTTTTTCATCTAAACAGCTTCAGTGAGATCATCTAAACAGCTTGGGTGACAACCTCTGCGTTCCTACCCCTCTCTCATCAGTAAATCACGCCTTGGCCTAAATGAGACCAGCCAGATGATAATCCACATAATACCTATTCTCACGGCATCCTCTACAGGGAAGTGGAAGCTGACCAGCCAGGACAAACTAACCTGGGATGTGGCCCTGGGGTGTCGACCTCAGAACACAGGATTAACTGCTGATGGAGGGGCGGGGAGAGGGGGAAGCTCTGTAGAAAGAAGGAGTCAGCAAAGCAAATATCTAAAATCAATGATAGAAACAGGTTGCTGCTGGCTCCTTCCCTTCGCAGAGCAGGGAACACCCTCTCTCACACTCGGTGCAGCCCCGCCTCTACACTGGGGCTTGGCTCTGCCGGGGAAGAGCTCATTGTCCTCTCTTACTTAACTCCTGGAACCTCACAGTGGTTTCCACCCCCTGCCCCCATTATCTCTCCTTTCATCTGGTAAGGAGGTGCAGAAAGGAGGGTGAGCTGGTTTCCACAGTCCCAAGACATCAGTCACAGAGGCGATGCCATCTCAACCCTTTCTTTCCCACCTGAGACGTTCTTACCTCCCACCTCAACTGCACCAGAGAGCTGGCTTTTCGAGGGAAGGAAGGAGGCCCAGCTTCCAAAGAACAAACACACCATGCATCCAGGGCTGTTTCTGCCGTGCAAGCACACCTTCGAGAAACTCGAGCCAAGCGGTGAAGATGTGCTACCACCAACACCAAGAACGGAAGCCAGTATATCTCACCACAGCCATTCCAGACTTTGCTAGTCTGCAGAGAGACTGCATGGCCTTGGTCCTGTACGCTCCAGTCCCATGGCAACAGGAAACTCATTGTTGCTTTTGTTGATGCGCTATGTATGAGGTTTGGAGCTAGGGGCTAAATGTATCTCTTCTACTCACTTCCCCCATATCCTCTAAGTCACACTTTAATATGATTTCATCCTTCTTTCTTGAGAATGCAAGAACCCCCTCCCCCTACCCATGCCCTGCCAAAGGGAAGCAGAGACAGTCTGGCATAAGAAGTACTGTGGACTACCCATCAACCATGCAGAATGCAACCTCCTGCTTCCTCTAAGACCTCCAAGAAGAGACTCCCACTCCACCTCCCGTACCTCCACCTGGAGCCCTCGCTGTGCCATTCGACTATTGATGGTGTCTGTCTTCATGCAGTGTTGACAGCCCTTCTAATAAACCTCTTATCCAAAAGGACAATCCATCCCAGTGTTCCCCTGAAGCCCCCAAACCTTTCAGATTTTCTTTTCCTATGTTAAAGGGAGCTCACCAGAGATGACCACTCAAACACATTGTACAGCCAATTGAATGTCTTTGTTCCAGCTTGCTGGGACCAGAACATGGAGGGGGTTGTTCAAGTGTAGAGACCTCATTGAGACATCTCTCATGGCAGCTGCAGGGGGGTTTCTAGGAGTAAACAGTTGAAACGGTTTTAACAGAAGCTTAGATGACCCGTTAGCCCACTGGAGGGTGCTCTGCACAGACAGGCAGTTTTAACAAATGCTGAGTTAGCTAGGCCATCCTGATCCTTGGATCCTAGAGTAGAGTTGGATCGTTTTCCATGGGATTCTCCATCAAGGAGAGCAACTTCTACTTTATAATGAAATGGACTCAGCAAGAAGACAAGATGGAGGAACTCTGCACCCTCTTGCCCCATCACACACACACACACACACACACCTGTGGCCATAGTGGTGTGGCTACACTTCAGTACTGGTTTGAGTCCTTTTCAAACCTACTGGAAATACAGACATGGAGGGTGTCCAAGAAGGGGTTAAAAATTAAAGAGCTATTTACAAAGTGTAGATATGGTATAGTGGAGCTACCATGGGCATTACGATCTCCAGTAGAGAGAACATCCCATAGAGATGGCCTTCTTGAGAAAAGGGGTATGTATGTGCGTGCATAAGTGTGTGTGTGTGTGTGTGTGTGTCATGGGCACAGGCCACAAGACAACCTTGGGTGTTGTGATTGCTGGTCCTCAGGGGCCATCCACCCTTTGGTCTTTTTTTCCCAGCAGGAGGTGTTTTTCTTTGTGAAACTGCATCTCTCATTGGCATAGAGCTAGCAAATCAGGTTAGGCTAGCTGGCTCGGGGTCCCAAGGATCTACCTGTACCTCCTCTGCACTGGAC
This sequence comes from Neodon shergylaensis, assembly GCA_025134845.1. Taxonomy (NCBI): domain Eukaryota; kingdom Metazoa; phylum Chordata; class Mammalia; order Rodentia; family Cricetidae; genus Neodon; species Neodon shergylaensis. The sequence goes on from JABTXL010003002.1 coordinate 274,748, forward strand.
TTACAAAGGCGTGCCACCGACTCAGATTTTGGTTTTTTTTTTTTTTTCATGGTTCTGGGGATCCAACTCAGGTCCTTGCGCTTGTGTGACAAGCACTTATGGAGAGCCAGCTCTCACACCCCCAGGATTCAGCTTTCTGTAACAGGATATAGCCAAGGCTCAGAGGAGGCCAGGAGAATGCGTTCTTATAACCTTCGCTCTTCCCTCTTCCGTTCCCCAGCGGGATCCAAACTGAGCAAGCATCATGCATAAGGCAAGAGAATGCAGTGGTCTTCCTGGAGCAGGAAGTGAGATGGAGAAAGGTGAAAGGTCAGCCGTCTTGGGGAGTGGGCGCTCACTACCTCTTACATTACGCTAGTATGCCTACATGCTGGCTGCTGGTTTCTCTCCTCCCATTTGTGTAGTTCTCAAGGAATAATATTAGCGGCTTTGTTGACAGGCTTTTCCGGTGCATGCATATTTCTCTTCTGCAGAAATACATGCACCAGTGCTGAAAAGACAAATGTCCCCTGACTATACCTTCCAATGCTCAGCATCTCTCTCAAAGACCTGACATTAGCTGAGCCTTGGCAAGCACTGTTCAGACGGAGGCATCTCCCCAGCCCACCCATATGCGTTCTTGAAGAATGGAATCACACTTTTGCTCCAGGCTGGCCTTTTAAGTAGGCAGAGTGTGATTTCAGCAAACTTCTGCCCAACATCTCCCGCTGCTTCTCAGCTCAAGGAACAGTCTTTCGTTTCACAATTAAATGAGACGAGCTTGCGAGGCAGAGGCTGGCGTTCTGAACTGCATACGGCAAGTAGGCCGGGTTTAATCAGTGCCAGTGAGCAGTTCCACGTCCCTTTAGGCAAAGGAGAAGCTAAAGCACAAGAAAGCCCAAGTGCCTGATGAGGTACAGAGAGGTTCACCAGGAAGAGGAAGAAGGAAGACCAGGGTGAAGATGCCAAAGACCAAGCATAGCTTAGTTTGTCCAAAGGCAACTTGGTCCAGTTTGAAGTACGCTTAGATGCTAGTTCGCAGTATTCCTGGATACCTAGAACCACTGTGTGCACAGATGTGGGCCAGGAAGATGTGGGCACAGTGATGAAGAAGCATGCACGGCAAGCGCACATGACCAGGACCCAGAAGAGCCCCATAACTGCCCTTCAAATACCAGCTTGGCCAAAGGCATAGTCTTCAAACCCGCTTGCCTTAAAAACTCCACTCAGTTCAGTTTATAGGTAGCAAATGTCATCCTCTCCTAAAACAGCCTGTGACGATAAAAAAGGTTCCATCTTTGCCACAGCAATTTGCATTTCCAGGAGAGACTTTGACAGCACGAAGTTTAATGCAGGGTCTGGCGATGAAAGGTCGGGTTTAGGACAATGTGATCTAGCCACGGGTTTGGCATCCATTCCAGCCAGGCCACTAATTCATCACTTCACGAGCTCCTGTCTCCTCCCCTATGAGCAGAGACTAACAGTTTCTGACTTACAGGTTAAATGGGTTGCAGGAGAAAGTGTACATAAAGACCCGACACTGTCCAGCAGAGTAGGCTTCTGCGAGAAAAGCTGTTGCTTGTCTGAAACCCAGCCCCGCCACCAGCGCAGGGGATCCAGCCCGGGGCCTAGAGCAGAACTGTTCTTACGCTTGACGGTCTCTGTGTGACAGACTGTGACAACAGCCAACATTACAGGCTGTAGGGTCTTCATTCATAATAAACAAAATCCAACAACTTATATAACTCTGTAAATATCTACTTATTTATCTAATCCAGAAAACACCTCTATTTCCAGTGAACTGCAATGAATGCCAAGACTCATGGCTGTTCAAAGTTCGGAGAATAAGTGGTGGTTGAGTGCTCCGTCCTAAATAAGACATGTATGTATATCACCACCAACCCCCGAGGCTCAGGGGACACCATGGAAGAAGGGTGTGGGGGGGGGGGTGAAAGCCAAATATCTAGAAGAATCGCTGTGAAGAGGCATCCTCTGGGCACGACAGTCTTCACAAACAGGAACACAGAGCAACTGCCCAAAACCAGTTGTATCAACAGCCAGTCATGGGGGGGGAGGGGCCTGCGGGGCTCTGCCCCTTATCCTGGACCTACTGAGCTGCCAACAGTCTGGAAGAGCGGGAGTCCCCTTGAGCCCACCAGGCTCTGCGGAATGGTTCCAAACCAATAGCACAGGGACAGCCCTAATTAAACTCAGCGAGTCACAAGACAAAGCAAAACGACATGGATGTGGGGAAGGGATGGGGGGATAACAGAGGGCTGGAGATAAGAGTAATCGGAAGGTACTATATACATGTATGAATTTGTCAAAGGAAAAACTTAATTACCTTTTTAAAAGAAATTAAAAAAACTAGAAAATTCTACTTAGCCCCACCTTTTAGCCAAAATAAATTTATACAAGCTGAGGAATTCCAAGGCATCAGGTGCACTCCGCGGGTCTGGTTTGCCAGCAGGTTAAGTCGGGTTTGCACCAGTACTGCACTGTATTCCCCAAGACTTAGGGGTTAAAACCCGAAGAAAAGGCTTAAGCTCCTTAATGGGAGCTAGCAGCTTCTGGAAAAACCAGCGGTATAAAAGGATTAACACTGCCATTATGCACGGTGGCTAATTGCATCGATTTAATGATGCACTGGGGCTGAGCACAATCCTGACAAAGACTTGAGAACCTCCAGAAACCCAAACAGAAAAGGCCCTCAGGAAGTGCGGGCAGAGCCGAGGCGCCCAGAAATCTGACCTCCGGAGAGCACCACTCACCCATTCCTTCCTTTTCTCTCCAAATCACTGTTTTTTTCCCACCACGGTGCCACTTTTTCTAGTAGGAATAGTAAAGGAAACATGTCTCCTTTGAAAAACTAAGATAAAATCCCTATGGACTCATTAATTTTCTAAGCCACAATGCTGGAAAATACAGCTTTAAATCATCGCAAGGGGGGTTGAAGACTTGCTCAAAAAATAAATGTGCTGAAATTCCAGCAGCAAAGCCCTTTACGGAGGACTTTCCAGCAAACTTCCTAGAGTTGCCATTAGGATTTAATGAAACAGAAGTGCAGATACGGTGCTTAGCACAGGACCCGGGACTCAGAAATTCAGGCTGCTTTCCAAATAGGATCTTCGGATCTGCATACTTCTTAAGTGGGCTTAGTCCAAGAATTAATAATCTTGGGATGTGATCAGTCTCCAAGCCTGTAGAGCCAGAACAGTCATGGTCAATTTCCTTCATACGACTGCATTAGATTTAAATAATTATTTAAGTCTAGTCCCCTGCATTCTTGCCTGCTTGGGAAAATACGTGACTCAGAGAAAGAACTACATTTGTTATGAAATTAGTCATCTGTTTTTTAAGTCAGTCATCTAAGAATTTTCTAAATAATAACATTAAGAGATTAATTTTACTCCATATGATTTCCCTTCGACTTATACTTTATGTACTTGATTAAAATAGCTAGAGAAGTGAATTATTACTGTGTAGTTTAATCTCTACATCACATCTCTAAGACGAAATCTTCACTATTCTCTCTAGATTTTCATAAACTTCATAAGTAAGGGAGAGAGAGGTTATGCTCAGTAATATTATAGCTTACACCCATCCATTCCTTAAATTACCAACATGGATGAGCAACAAAAAACATTCCTAAAAGAATTCTGTAGATTTATCAGAGTGAAAAATAGCTGCTAAATTTTGATACGTTCATCTGCCGTCTTTTACGATTGGAGTTTGTGCAGGTTGGTTTATTTGGTTCTTCCAACTTTTCTATTTTCTTACGAAAACCAAAGGGGACACTACATTTCTGCTTTCTGCTCTGTGTCGCTGTTTCCCCCTCCAAAGGCAGCTTATCCATAGCCGGCAGCTGTCTGTCACAGAACCGTGTCAGCTTGACCCAAAGAAAAATCCTGTAACACACAAGAGAACTGTAAAGGCTAAATTTAATTTATTTAATCTACATTTAATCCCCCTTTACTACATCCTCACCGGGGTAAGAGAAAGCCAGCCAGGGAGTGCCCTAAATCCAGATTTCATAACACAACTACTCAGTGGTTTACTGGTATCAAGACAGTCTCAGCAGATCAAACAAATGACTTGACTCAAGAAGGATGACGCAGGTTCAAGGCCTACTCTTCTCGGATACACATCATCCAAAGGCACCCTGGGAATGTCATGTAGAATCCTGGAGTTCTTATTCTTACAAAACATTTTCGCACCTACGAGCATCAGAACTTTATACCAAGAAAAATCAACTTTTGACTATCCGTTTCCAACCCGCAAGAGTGTCAACATGTCCAGGACGAATGCTTAGAGAACAAAAGCAAAGAAAGTGGGGGGAGGCACTGAAAACCCCTCAGAGAACAGTGAGTCTCTATGAGGTGGGCCAAGAATCTAAAGAAGCCAAATGGCCAATATTCTCTAGAAAAATAATGAGGAGGCCTGCATGCAGTATCACGAAACCAATGTAATATAAGAACTGAGAAAGATAGCCACGAATGGCCGAACAGCGAAAAAACTCTCATGAATGAGATGGCATCTCAGCCGCAGTCTGCAGCTGAGGTGCAACATTTGAATGGTGTAAGCCATCCACAGGGAAGAATGAATTCTGCTCCAAGCCGAGAGCAACAAGCAAGGGCCTCGAGATGGAACCACACACAGCATTTCGGCTCAAAGTGAAAAGAAGGCCTGCTTGTGATTAAGTGTTATTTTAGGAAATGCTAAGTGTTTCCGTTGAGTTATATATTGCTTGTATTTTAATATTAAGTTTCATTAGGTTCCATATTTTATGGAATAGTAACTTGAAACACAGAAAAGCCGAGCGTCTTGCCCAAGGCCACATAATTACTTTATGAGAACGTGGATCTCCTGCCACCCTCACCGCAGGGGGAACAGGGCTGGCTGGACAGGGGAGAACGGGGCTATAGAAAAGACATCACAGAAGCTTGAGCATGCAGCCGAGGTGATGACAACCCTGCTCCCAGAGCATCAATCATGCCGCAGTGCACAGACTAGATCTCAACTGACACAGAAAGGAGCCAAGGAAGAGAAAGGCCGCAGATGCTGGTGAAATCATCCTGGGGAAATATTTGAAAGCCAAGTTTAGAGCGTTGGCAGCAAGACATGATAAAATTCGTCAGCTGTTGGGTGGGAGGAAAATGGATAAAGTGGGTTTAAAAAACAAAACAAAACAAATGGAAGCAAGCATCAGTCACAGAAAAACGGATGCCAAGTTCGTCATCAAGTAACAGGATCAAAACTCTTTCCCCTCTGCTCTCCTCTCTGGCCATTTTCACCCTTCAACCCTCTCCTTTCATTCTTTCAGTGTGTGTGTGTGTGTGTGTGTGTGTGTGTGTGTGTTCATGTGTACACGTATGTGTGTGGTCAAGCCTGTGAAGATCAAAGGAAAATCAGGCATCTTTCTCACTGTCCAACTTATCATTGTGATAGGGTTTCGCACTGAACCTGGAGTTTACCAATAAACTCGACTGGCTGGCCAGCCAGCCTCAGGGATCCTCTCGTCTGTCTCCTAGCCCTGGCGGGATCCTCATGCTAGGCTTCTTCACACAGATTCTGAGACACTGACTCAGCAAATACGAGCACGTTTGCAACCAAGCTGTCCCCCATCTCCCATTCTTTCAGACTTTGCAGCCCTAAGTGGGTTAGGTTGTAAGAAACAGAAATCAGTGATAAAAGCAAAAAATATTGTCAAACTCTTTTTCTATGCCTGCCACCTGCTGTCCTAATGCTTGATTCTTATGCACTCATTAGGCTCCCAAGGTAACTCCAGAAAGAAAGCAAAATTGTTAATCCTACTTTAGAGCGAGGAAACAGGCTACACAGTTAACAGCGAACCTGGCTTCTAACCCACGCAGTCTGACTCTAGAGCTTACTGACTGAATCTACACTACCCTCCAAACTGCCACCAGGCTGTTTCCATTGCACTACAAAGACACTGGGGCAGTGGCGATGGAAGATTGGCTGCAGATTGAAGATTATTGAATTTTACAAGTTTCCCAGTGATCAGGCATGGACCTTATCAATAGCTTGTCATAATTACTCAGCTCTATGACTCTGTCACACGACTCTTGGAATCCTACACCGCACTCCCTTAGCGTTCTGTCCTGATTCTCAAACATAGCCTAGGTTGTTCTATTGCTCTCCTTGATCTGTGGGTATGTTTGCCTCTCCAGGGGCACTCTAGACCCCTTGAGGAGCAGGAATTAGATCTTGGTCACCTATGCAAACCAGGTCATATTGCAGGTGCTCCACTAAACCTGTTACAGACATGAATAAATCAATGAATATGAATATGGACCATATGTTCCAGCCAAACTGGTCCACTTCGAGTCTCCACCTGCTTGGTCTGTCAGTCCTCACTTTCCAGAACTGGTCCTCTCTCTGCTGCTGCACACACCGCACACTCTAACCCATCCTTCGCAGGACTCAGCTCAACTCCTCCTGTACCGTGAAATTCAGCCCAGTGGCCTCAACAATCCGGTGTCAGTTCAATGGCATGGGGACTAGCGTCCCTGCCGCTGTCTTCAATTCAAAACCAGACCCTAGCACAAAGAGCTGTGCTCCTCTGGGATAACTCCATAAATTTCTAAGGTTTAGTGGTCTCCAGCTATAAACGTAGGCAAATAATATCCTTCTGAGAGAAGGGGAGAATGAAAGAAAACCATCTGAACACCTGGCATGCTAGGGAAATGAGGGCTCCTCCCCGCACCCACACTCCTTTACCGATCAGGTAGCACTTAAGTGGCAGCACTTAGCATCTCCCTTCAATCAGACTTCAACGACTAGAGAGATCTTTGGGGACAGGAACTGTATCTCATCCACATCCTTTGTAACATCTCCACAGGCCTTACACAGAAACGTAGCCAACATTAAGAATAAAGTGATTGTGAGGTGGGCTACGACAATCACATGCGAGTGGCGGCAGGGCTAGAATCACACATCTTCATGTAGCTTTGCTGTGGAATTATCACACGGTGCCTCTGTGATCTCGCTCGTGCCCAAGACTCGACCAGTAAGTGCAATAAAGACAAAGGTTTGCCCCGCAGAAGTGTGGCTCTCTCCATGCCAATCAATCAGCCTTAGGTTAGGTTGGGGGCTTGATGCTTTTCACTGGCACAGAAAATTAAAAGCTAACACTAAAGCAAACCTAGGAAAATCAAAACCCCAAATCTGTAGTGGTTATCAGTAAAATAAAAGCTCTTTGCTTTTTTCATAAGTTTTAATACCCAGGCTTCCCCTCTCTGAACCTGTCAGAGTCCTCTTTTTCCCCGATTTGTCACGGCCTCCATTTATTGTACATTATCTTCGCAGGAATCAATTCCCATGCTTAGGGCTTTCTGTTTCATTCGGTTGCTGCCCTACTTGCAAGTACCGACAAGCCAGGGGAGCTGCAATCTGTTGGTAGTAACCTGCAGCCTAACAAGCTACTCTTGGTGAATGCCCTGGGCCACGTCCCCTTTCCCTGCAGAAACTATTTCTGTAGCTCTCACTCCGTGGGATGCGCAGCTACAAATTTCATTGGAAGCAGCAATTACTAATGGAATCGTGCCAAGTCCCCGTGCTTTCGGTATTTTCCTGCTTCCATCTCCTTTTGGTTTTGCTTTTTCCCCGTGGGGAGAAACACGGGGTGAGAACTGGAACCTAACACCAAATTCACCACAGCAGAGAAAGGATACATACGGTGGGATAGTAGATGGCAAAGCCAAGACAGCCACAAGTCAGCAGCCATCATCAGGAAAAGCGCCCACCTTCCTCGGCTTCGCCCTCCTGACACAAAATCGATAGTAGCTGCTGACCCTGTGCCAGTGGGTGACTGTAGAGATTTATAAATTGTCCTATCTCAAAAAGCATCACGTAATTCTAAAACCCGTGTGGCTCTACACATATAAACGCATGTGTAATATAGTTTAACAAGAGCAAGATCATAGCCTATGGGTAGATACGAAGCAATTTTAGTCTTGTAAAGAGCCAATTAAATACTTCACTGGTGCCGTCCCCCTGAAGTCTGTGCATGGGGTATCCAAGGAACTGTGTTTGGCCCGTTTATTAAGAAGGAAAATCTAGTTTGGGAGTAGAGGTGCGAGTCTGGATTACAAGTCTCAAAGCAGTGCCATTCTATAGCCTGTGTTCACACTGTTACAAAAAACCTTGTACTTGCAGTCAGACAGACAAATTCTCCCTCTGGAACCGGTCAGAGATAACATACTGCAGGCGAGGTCCTCACTTCTGGGGCTTAGGGTTTCTGCACGGTGGTCTTCTCACGACCTTAACCATGAGTTTAGAAGTATCAAATAGCCCAGAATAGCTTTAAGATTTTATATTTAAAATAGTTGTATCATTACATTTGAAGATTCCTTAATCACTCCTTGTGTACAGTTTCTTAGGGAGAAAATGAATATACTTTAATTCACCAAATAAAAAATCATCTACATAAGAGATTGTATATGTGTGCTGTGTGTATAATACATATTATATATATAAATGTGCATATATAATAGATATTTTATATATATTTCCTACATTGTGCTTCTTAAATGTGGCAACTTTGAACACTAATAGTTGAACATATTCTATTTTTGCTGTTTAGTTTCCTGATCCTTATGACAGCACTGATTCCAGCACACTCACTACTTACTGCAATTCCTAAAGCTGTTTAAAATGTCAATCTGAAAATTCGTATTTCAACTGTACTTTGTAACCAGATTTCTTTTATTTTTCATAGTTAGCAAATACTGAATACAGCCTAAGTTAGCATTAGAAAAATTGTTACTCAATGGTCCTCAAAGGTAAAATGGACTCATCTGAACTCCACCCATTTTCAGTTTCAACACAGCAAGTCTCCTGTCGTACCCAGGGCAGATACAAATGCATTGAAAAGGTATTGGTTATTACTGCATATTAATTTATGCAATCATCAGCCAAAGATGCTAAGCCAACAAAAAGAAAACTGTCCAAGCAAGCAAACCCGAGGACCTGTGAGCCACGCCCTCTCAGTATATAAAGGCTTGTCCCTGTCCTTGGTAGCAGGCACTCCCTGGGCTACCCTACATCACCATGTCTGTTCGTTACAGCTCCAGCAAACAGTACTCTTCCTCCCGCAGTGGAGGAGGAGGAGGTGGTGGAGGATCATCCCTCAGAATTTCCAGCAGCAAAAGCTCCCATGGTGGAGGGTTTAGCTCAGGGGGGTTCAGCGGTGGCTCCTTTAGCCGTGGGAGCTCTGGGGGAGGTTGCTTTGGGGGCTCATCAGGTGGCTATGGAGGTCTGGGAGGAGGCAGCTTTGGTGGGGGCTATGGAGGAGGCAGCTTTGGTGGGGGCTATGGAGGTGGCAGCTTCGGAGGTGGCAGCTTTGGTGGAGGCAGCTATGGTGGAGGCAGCTTCGGTGGCGGCAACTTCGGCGGAGGCGGCTATGGAGGAGGCTTTGGTGGTGGATATGGAGGAGATGGTGGCGGCCTTCTCTCCGGAAATGAAAAAGTGACCATGCAGAACCTGAATGACCGTCTGGCTTCCTACATGGACAAGGTCCGAGCTCTGGAAGAGTCAAACTACGAGCTGGAAGGTAAAATCAAAGAATGGTATGAAAAGCACGGCAACTCAAGCCAGCGCGAGCCCCGGGACTACAGCAAATACTACCAAACCATTGAAGACCTTAAGAACCAGGTAAGGGGAATTTAAAATCCCAGCTTCAAATCATGTCTACCCACGCAATGTGGACAGGTGAATCTAAGTTAAGCATAGCACGGCTGATCACTGTGCCTACTTGTTTGTTTTTCCATGTCTAGTGGAACCAAGTCTCATCAAAGATATTTATGAAGGCAGGGCATGTCTTTTTCATCCAGCATGTGTGTTGCCTGTCTTCCAGGAGGACAGATGACTGAGAACCTTTTAGGTTTTAACAAACATAATGAGTTCACAGTAAAAATATGCTAGATCATGTACAAATGTAGGAACTAAAAGAATCTTAAATGGGGATAGATAGATCTCAATCATTAAGACTGATAACAAGTAAGCCATATCCAGCACCAACATTTGCAGGAGACCCAACTTTCCAATAGAGAAATGATATACTCCTCGTCTCTAGGGAGTCTGTTAACCACATCTGTAGGTTCAGGGTCGATGCACTTAGAAGTATTTACAACAAATTAAACAAATACAGGTGTGAGTCGCTCAAAAGTTGGCGGCAATACAAGAAAATCATAAACTGTATAATAAAGAGTCCTCATTGCAGGAATATACCCATATAGTCCCAGCCGGTGTTCAGAAAGGAATCATGGCTATAAAAGTACTGAAAGAATATTATATGGGCAAGTTTGTGCTATTCTATGCTTAACCTAACCTCCCTTCAAAATTCTGGAAGAGAACTATGTAAAAATGCAAAATGCCTATGCTAACCTAAAAGTCATCAACCCATCTCCTGTCTCTCCCTCCAGATCCTCACCCTGACTACTGAAAATGCCAATGTCCTGCTGCAGATCGACAATGCCAGGCTGGCAGCTGACGACTTCAGGCTGAAGTAAGTTGAGTGGATGTGGTACAAAGAAAGCAGATGTTTCCAACAATGACTTTGGAGGCCCACAATAGCATTTATATTTTCCTGAACTCATCCAGAGCAAAATAGCTCTGAGCTGTTGAAGTTTTGACTGTAATATCTTTGGGGAAACTTTTAAAGGAAGATGTGTCTTAAAGTAACAGTTAACTCTTTGTATCAAACTACTGCTATTCCTACATGAATTAGTGTATTACAAATGCTGCCGGGATATGAAATCCAATCTGTATTTATAGTCAGTCTTCGTCCAGGTATTCCTCCATTGGTCTGTATATCCAGGGTTTGTATCCTGCTTGTTTCAGATATGAGAATGAGGTAGCCCTGCGCCAGAGCGTGGAGGCCGACATCAACGGCCTGCGCCGGGTGCTGGATGAGCTGACCCTTAGCAAGGCTGACCTGGAGATGCAGATTGAGAGTGTGACTGAAGAGCTGGCCTACCTGAGGAAGAACCACGAGGAGGTGACACAAAATTACATTTCTCTCTTAAAAGTGGGGGGGGGCTGTCATCGTGGTCATGGCGCACTCATTAAATCTAACTATTCCTCAAACAGGAAATGAGAGACCTTCAAAACGTGACCACTGGTGACGTGAACGTGGAAATGAACGCGGCTCCAGGAGTTGACCTGACTCAAATGCTGGACAACATGAGAAGCCAATACGAACAGCTTGCAGAAAAGAATCGCAAGGATGTAGAAGCCTGGTTCAATGAGAAGGTAAGTAATTGCCCTTCTCGGCAAAGCTCCTGGAGATCTTGTGATCGTGCCCGGATGTTCTCATCTTTTCCCGTTTATAATCTTTTAGAGCAAGGAACTCACCACAGAAATTGACAGCAACATTGAACAAATGTCCAGCCATAAGAGTGAAATTACTGAATTGAGGCGCACTGTGCAGGGTCTCGAGATTGAGCTGCAGTCCCAACTGGCCCTGGTATGTTAAATCTTGTAAAATGGCTTTCATTTTATCCTGCAATGTTTCATGCTAAAAATAAGGGGGGGGGGGAGTGAAACCGAAATCACAGCGTTGTGGGGTGGGGGAGAACTGTTAGCATCGTGCTCAAACTGCACTTCTGTGGCGACGTCTTGCTGAAGAATTTCCATGTTTCACCCCACTTACTAAAACCTTCTTCTCAGAAACAATCGCTGGAAGCCTCCCTGGCAGAAACAGAAGGTCGCTACTGCGTGCAGCTCTCCCAGATCCAAGGCCAGATCTCCGCCCTGGAGGAACAGCTGCAGCAGATTCGGGCTGAGACCGAGTGCCAGAACTCCGAGTACCAACAACTCCTGGACATTAAGACCAGACTGGAGAACGAGATCCAAACCTACCGCAGCCTGCTCGAAGGAGAGGGAAGGTATAACGGAAACCTGCGAAGTCCCCCGATTGCTCTCGTTCAGGATTCCCCATAGCCAAGCCTGCCCAAACCCAAGGAAACGCCAGCGGGCGGGGCACAGGAGGCGGGAAGGGGACAGGGACGTCTTCAGGAATCAGGGCTGTATGAACATCTATGGATGGACAAGTGTTTGAGTATTAACAGACAAGCTTGACTGGATGGTATTTTCTCAAAACATGAGTCTGGAGCGCAACCCGACGCTTCCATGCTAGAGGCGACCGCATCTGACCCTCACCCCCCCCCTCTAGTTCCGGAGGCGGATCCTACGGCGGCGGGCGCGGCGGCGGCAGCCACGGCGGAAGTTACGGCGGCGGCAGCTCCGGTGGCGGCGGCAGCCACGGCGGAAGTTACGGCGGCGGAAGTTCCAGCGGCGGCGGCAGCCACGGAGGCAGTTCCGGTGGCGGCTACGGCGGCGGAAGCTCCAGCGGCGGTGGTCACGGCGGCAGTTCCGGCGGTGGCTACGGCGGCGGAAGTTCCAGCGGCGGCCAGAGCGGAAGCGGAGGGTTCAAGTCTTCTTCTTCCGGGTCCGGTGGCGACCAATCGTCTAAAGGACCAAGGTCAGCAGAAACTAGCTGGGGTAATCTGAATTAGTTCTAACTTCCTCCGATGGTTTTGTTGCTCTTTCAACTCAAGAGCTGATTTTAAAACAATGAAAATCTCCATTTAGATTTTCATTTGTGTTTTTAATAGACGACGTCAATTTTGGAAAAAAAAATGCTTTCTACAGCGTGGAATTTTTTTTTTTTAGAACAACTCGGGAAAGATGTGCATTATCTTTTGTAATCTAAGCTTGTTAGCTTGTTAGGATCTCTACCAATCGTTTCCCCTAAATTCTAATTTTTTTTTCTATTCACAGATACTAACAAAACCAGAGTGATCAAGACGATTATTGAGGAGGTGACACCTGACGGTAGAGTCCTTTCGTCTATGATTGAATCAGAAACCAAGAAACACTTCTATTAAGCTGCATAAAGAAGAGTCTCTTTGCACAGGCCACTGCACAGATATGTGGGAAAATGTCCAAGAAAACACTTCTGTCTTAATGGTCTATGGAAATAGGTTTGCTCCTTGAAAGGGTTTAAAAGGTGTTTTGTGGTTTCTGTGTTTCTTCTTTTCATTTATCAGAAAGTGTTCTTTTATGGAGAAAAAAAAAGAAGACAACTTTCTCATTTACTAATGAATTTCTCATTTACTAATGAATTTCAATAAACTTTCTTACTGATGCAAATGATCTAAATTTGTCAGAATTTTTATTTAATTGTGTGGGTGTGCTCAGACAAATATGAGTAATGTGGGTGAAAAAGTTCATCTTTCCCCCAAAGGTACACCTTCTAAAGATACACAATCAAAATTGCTATACAGGCAATGAAGTTATTTTGTGTGCCAGGTGATGCCAGTGTGTCCAAACAGACATCTCTAAGTCTCCTGCTCTCCCCAATTGTTTTGTAAACGATACAAAAGACCTTGTCCTTGCAGTGTACACTGAATTGTATCTCTCAACTAATTAGACCACAACCATGCTGGCTAGTTTTGTGTCAACTTGACACAAGCTAGAGTCATCTGAGGGGAGGGAAATCTCAACTGAAAAAAATGCCACCCTAAAGTTTAGATTATAGGCAGACCTGTACACATTTTTTAAATTAATGACTGATGGAGAATGGCCCAACCCACTGTTGGTGGAGCCACCCTGGGCTAGTGGCCCTGGGTTCCATAAGAAAACAAGTTGAGCAAGACTTGAGGAGCAAGTCAGTAAGCAGCACTCCTCCATGGCCTCTGCATCAGCTCCTGCCTCCTGGTTCCTACCTTGATTTCCTTCAATGATGAACAGAGGAAGCCTAAGCCAAATAAACCTTCTCCTCAAGTTGCTTTTGGTCATGGTGTTTCATCATAGCAGTAGTAACCCTAAGATACCAACTGTAAGATTCGGTGCAAGAGGGACCTTTGCGACATCCCAGTTGGGTCCAAACCACAGTGGGCAACAAAGTACGCCATGTAGAGAGAAAGAGCTTGTGCATGTAGTTTTATTCTTGTAAATTACAGGGAGCCAACTTGGAGGGTTCACCTTGAACAGGTCAGGTGCACTCCTCAGTTACCGGGCCCTAAGCAGGCCAAGTCTCCCAACTTTCCCTGGTCCTGACACCCTCCCCTTCAATAGCCAGCACCTTAAAAAAAAATCCTAAACTTAGCCTTGTCCTCTGCTCTGCCAACACCTCGCCAGGTCCAAGAGATACCGGACAGTTCCACAGAGCCTGGGCAGCAGTGAAGCAACCGGCTACCCCAGGACGAGGCAGCACCCCAGCTGTCTCAGCCTCCCCTCTCCCGGTCCCAAATCAGTAGGAAGCAGTCTTGAAAACTTGATGCCCTCATCCCCTTAACCTGCCTTGCCAAACTCCTCATCTTTTTAACAAAAAAAAAAAAAAAAAGTGAGGAATGTTTTTATCCAGGCACACCTTGTCCCTGCCCCTTGGGCACAGTCACCCCTTGGCTTAAGGCAAGCAGTTCCACTGTATGCAGTGCAAAGGCCCCTTTAAGAGACAAGCCCCGCCCACTTCTGATCTCTCTCCCACCTTAGCAAGCCCTCTCAGACCTCTCCTCTCCCCTCTTCTCTCCTTTTCTCTCTCTCTCTCTCTCTCTCTCTCTCTCTCTCTCTCTCTCTCTCTCTCTCTCTCTCCCCCCTCCCTCTGTCTCTCTGTCCGTCTCTCCCTTTTAATAAAACTTCATACTCAAGCTCTCTGCATGTGGCCTACTTTGTCACCGGCGGAGCTTTGGGCCCGACTTGCTATGGGGCACTGCAAAGGTCCTTCTCACACCGACTGACATTACTTGATACTCTACTTGGAAGTGCTAAAGGGGAAAGTCACAGTGTGGGTTCTGGGTTGCCCATGCCCATTGAGTAGCAACTTCAGCATCTTTCTGGGCTTGAATGCCAGTGTTTCTCAAGATCTGAGTCCTGATCCTTTGCTATTCCAGTGGGACTCTACTAAATAACCCCTCCCCTGGTCTGTAACACACTTCAGCATGTGCCCTAGTGGAAAGTGCCCCTCCTCAGACACTGAGAACCAGGCTTTCTTTTCACACCAAGAGTCTCTATAAGAGACACTTTCTCAGTCTATGTACTTGGAGATTCCTTTGTCAATCTATGTACTTTGATACACCTTTGGGTTACTAAATTGTATCCCAGTGTAAATCTAAACTAGATTATAATACTAATGAGGAGAGGACTGGGTCTGTGTTATGTATCACTGTAAATCCCACCCTAGCACGGTTTTCAACACCAATTGTTAAAGCCCAGTAAGTACTCGTTGAGCAACAAAATTAGTGAGTCATATCCAAATAAGTAAATGTAGTACCTCCCAAAATGAACCCAGAAATGCTGGGGACTAAGAGTCAAAAAGTATTCACTGCCACTGTATGACAATACAAACGAGACCAGCCCTTTAGTACAATTATTGTATGATTGTTTTAAACACTTCATAAACAAAATGGAAATGATTCAGTTGAGCCAAAAAGGCAAAAAGTACCCAGTGCCTTCCATGTGTTAGAAGCTTGGTTAGCTCTCCGCCTTCAGTCCTTCCCTTTCCTCTAGTAACAACAGCCCCCATCCTAGCAGATAACTAGAGAAGCTCGAGGGATGAAGGATGCGACCAACTGTGAATGTGGAGAAAACCATCCAATGCCAAACAACTAAAGCCCTGGACCCTCGGTCTCCTTGTTCCTCTGGCACTGGAAAGGTAATGGGCGAGATGACCAGCCCCATTAAGGAGGTGAGAAACTCTGTAAGCGCTAGTGCAGAGAACCCTCCCAGCATAAAGAAGATGGAGGACAGAGACAGCAGAAACAACTGTCAGATAAAGGACAAGGCTACTGAACCATATCAAGGGTTCGCTGTACATTTGAGTATCAATGGTAAAAACCTTTTCACAACCGATCCCAGGAGCCTGCTGAATGAAAAGGAGGACATGACTGCTCCTAGGTGTGGTCAAGAAGGTTTTCCTTGTAGGTATGGGGAAAACACAGCCAGAGGCATCTGGAAGAGTCCAGACTGGGCACGGCCAGCAGAGTAGACAGGACCATTGAGAAGAAAGAGAAAGGGGAAGAGTGAGAGAAGAATAGAAGAGAGAGGAGCAAGAGAGGGGACTGGGGAGGGGAGAGAACCAGGAGAAGCACACAAACAAAGACAACAAAAGCCAAAAACGAACAAGAGAGTGTATGACCAAACTGGCTGAGTTACATAGGAAAGAGAAGCTGGAGAGAGGGAAGTGAAGTTCACGGGCTGGAGGGGTTTAGGCTGGGGCAGGGATGAGAAGTGTTGAGTGAGCCAGGACTCCGTAACAGGTACTTGCAGTGCTGGGAGTGTCCACTTGGATATGGTACTAGGCACCTCAGCTAGTCATTTGTCCTGAATTTCTTCCAGATTTAACCTACCCAGAAGAGAGCTTAGAGTGCCTAAGAATTCAATTCAGTGGCTAAGGTGCATCCACGCATTCAGTAAGCACAGTTGTGCAAAGTATCTCACACACATGCTAGATCTTGAAAGTAAAAAGAAAAAAATATTATGACTTAGTCACTTCCTGTCATTTATACCACAGAAGATGTGACCATTAGGGACCAAAGATCATGGACAAGGTACCAAGGCACTCAAAATGGCATCTCGGAGAAGGTCTTTAGAAAACCTGACTCTCTTGGACCAATCCTGGGGATGGCAGGACACAGCTAATTAGAAAGAATGTGAAATCTAGACCAGCCAGGGATGTGTTTAAAATGCACAGCACCCAAGCTCCACGCTATGGCTGCTCTAAGAAAACTCCCTCGGAATCATGATTGGTTATCCTTAATTCAATCAGATCTGGAGAGCCCATCTCATTGTGTAAGGGAATATATTCATAACCCCTGACAATTACAGTGGGGACTTCGATGAGGGACCATTCTATTTCCTACTGCAAGAATAATTCTTGGTTTCTCTCTCTTCCACTTACCCCTACCCTTACCACAGCTAGTCACTGCCAGGTGCTGTTTAAACCGTCTTCACCGTTATCACAATGCCATCTAGCTCGGCCCTGACGTGGGTACCCTAACGTCTCCCCCAAATTACTGTGGCTATCTTTCTACTGATTTCTCACACCGATTCCTATTCCATCATCCTCCACACATCAGCAACAAAACAACAACAACAAAGACAAACAAGCTCCCTGCTTAAATTTCCCAATGGTTACCTTTCACGCTCAGAATCAAATTTCAAGTCCCCCCCCCCCCGCCAGCCCAATACACCCTTTTATCAGGCGCCTCCTGGCACACCACCATCCATACATCCTCCAGTTCCTGGAAGGCACCATACTCTTCCTTCCAGAAATGGTTTGGTTGTGCTTTGAGTGTGCTCCCCAAAGGTGGACGTGTTGGAAAGTTGATCACTGGGACGGCAGTGCTCAGAAGTAGTGGGACTCCTACTGGGAGTTGGTTAGATCCTTGTGGGCACCACCCTTGGACGGAACCGATGGAGTGCTCAGGAGACCTGGGTTAGCAGTCTGAGAGTACTGCTGTGGAGGAGTGATCCGGAGAGACCGCTCAACGGTGAAGAGCACTGGCCGCTCTTCCAGAGGACCTGAGTTCAATTCCCAGCACCCATATGGCAGCTCTCGGCTGTCTGTTAATTCAGTTCCCAGGGATCTGATACCTTCACACCAATGCACATAAAGTAAAGTTAAATAAATTATTTTTTAAAAGAGAGTGGTCCTGACATCTCCCTTTTCTGACCCTTCCTCCAGATGCCATCTTCATGAGGTCCTTACGAAAGCAGAGGACAATGCTCTGGTCTTGAACGTCCAGAACTGTTAGCTAAAACTAATCTTTTCATTAGAAAGAATCTGGTCTCCGGTAACTTATCCTATTGATTGACTAATAACTAATAATAAAAATAACTAATAACTAACATCTCCTAGGGTTAAATATAAATGTTTTATTCATAATTATATTCTAAGAATGTCTAAGAATGTCTCTTCATATCCCTACCTAGAAAAATTTTCATCTTTCTTGTATTTCCTTAATGTCATTTCTTTAAGAGTACCCCAGCTGAAACTAAGTCTTCTTCAGTAGTTGTAGATTGTTTCTTTCTCTAACTTTTAACACTATTTTATGATTATTTACTTAAGACAAACTCATCCCCCCCACAAAAAAAAGTCCTTAAGAATTGAGAATGTATCTGTTTTTCTTTCTGTAGTACCTGCTTCTAGCATAGGGCCTGGTATATAATAGGTGTTTGCTAAATATTTCTTATTTTAAGGCTTATTTAGTTTTATGTTGTGTGTATGGGTGTTTTGCCTCACTCTTGCGGTACCTGTATTGACCAGAAGAGGGCGTTTTATGCACTGGAACTGGAGTTACAGATGCTATGAGCTGTAAGGTGGGTGCTGGAAACCAAACCCAGGACTACTGTAAGAAAAACACTGTGACCAAAAGCAACTTGAAAGAAGAAAGCGTTTATTTCATCGTATACCTCCCAACCACTGTCCATCAGTGAAAGAAGCCAAGGCAGGAACTCAAACGGGGCAGGAACCAGAAATGAAGCCCAAACCGTGGAAGAGTGCAGCTTACCGGCTTGCTCTCAAGCTCAAACTCAGCTATTTCTTAAACCTCCCAGGACAACCTGTCCAAGGGTAGCACCACCCACAGTGGGCTGGGCCCTCCCACATGAATCGTAAATAAAGAAAATGCCCCCACAGGCTTGCCTAGAGGCTAATCTGATGGAGGCATTTTCTCAATTTAGGATGCCTCTTCTCAGACGAAACTAGTTTTGGTCAAGTAGGAGAAAACAATAACCAAACAAAATAATTAATTAATTAATTTAAAAAAACTAGACTACACAAAAGAATCTTTCCCTTCCTAACTTTGATTTCCAGCGTCCTTGAGATGGTGTACAAGAAACTCCTTTGGAATCTATACAGTGCACCATCAATACACAGTAATCTGGTTTTATGAAGGCCAAGGCTGTGCCCTACACGCCCAAGCAGTGACATCCATTTGAAGACCAGCACTGCCCCCTGGTGGAAATACTGGGCAGGGGCAAGTGTGGCCACCAACGTGGAAATCTAACATTCAAATATACACTTCTTAAGAGACTTTTATTTGTGTGTGCGCCATTTGTATTATTAATTGAGAAATAATGTTTACACATATTTATTTTATATAATATAATGTCTTTGAATTGGTATATTTGTAAAATGACTAGATTAAACTGACATTAAACCTTTAATATGATGACATTTAAAATCTACTTGTGTAAAATGCATTGTTGTTTTCTCCCGTACTTTGCCATGAAATGTTCTCTTAGAAATATTTTATTTACGTATGAAAATGCAGCCATATTATACCAATTAGTTGTCTGCTTGTTGCTCAATTTTAATGATAATTACTTTAAGAAATAATTAGCAGCAACTAATAGTAATAATAAGGAAGCCATTTATGGAATAATCAAGCACTGGAGATACTTTAAATTCTTAATATATGCTAATGTGCTAGACTGGTGTTTCAATTTCAACACCTCAATCAAGAGAACAAGGAAAGTGCATTGTGACTTCACAGTGCACAAACATCTTAGACTGTGGGTGAGAATATGCAGAGTAAGTATGCAAATCAGCATGCATAAAGAGTAATTATTCAGAAGGGAAACAGTGTCCTCAAGTCATTTTTCTCCAAGGGTGTGGCCCCCTGCTAGCTTGTCCATGCTCCACAACCTTGTGATATGAGCACTGGCGACTGGACCTCTGGTTGGAAAGAGGATGTGTGGGTGCAGGTCCAGGAGGAGTTGAGGAGAGGCATGAGTGTGATCAAAATGGCATTGCATTCATTTATCAGATTCTCAAAGAATAAGTAGATCTCAGCGGGAGACTCTTGGGTCACCTTGAACAAACAAGTTTTCCCTTGGCATGTGCCTGCTAATCCTGAGTAAAATGCTTGGTATTCTGGGTCTTATTTGCCTAACCTGCTGATAAAGGAGCTGAATTAAGAGCTATCTGGGGCTCTTCATAACTTTAAAAATATCCTGCAGCTTTGCCCAGGTCGTGCATTTAAAGACCATGCCGATGGTGGCCGCAGCACCAGCTCACCACGGCACCAGGCTTATGTTGGCGACATCTCTGACTAGTCTAAAGAAGACACAGTTTCATACCACCTTCTTCACCTGAACCTGAAGTCAGTCATTCCAAAGTCCCCACAGTCCCTCCATTCAACCCGCTTCGTCTCACCCTTCTGAGCCACTGCCTCAGGGAAGGCTGTTTGTGCATATCTCCTTCAGTTTCAGCCACACACACACACACATGCGCACACACTCGCACACACGGACACATGCACACTCACAGACTCACACACTCTCACGCACACTCGCACACACGGACACATGCACACTCACAGACTTACACACTCACACACACTTGCACACACGCACACACACACACACAGCACCACCACCAGTGACAACAGCTGCCATGTATTGCAGTGTTGCCCTTGCCAAGCACGATGCTCAGCACACCCTCGGGTACCTAAACAGAGGAGACGGGAACTTTTAAACCACATTTTGACGATTAATTTGAATTTTTTCCTCAAGTCTCTCTGGATAAAAAAAAAGAAAAAAAAGGAAAGATTTAAAGGAGAATCTATTTCTTTTTTGTTTTGTTTTTTTGAGACAGGGTTTCTCTGTAGTTTTGGAGCCTGTCATAGAACTCATTGTGTAGACCAGGCTGACCTCAGAGATCTGCCTGTCTCTGCCTCCCGAGTGCTGGGATTAAAGGTGTGTGCCACCCCTGCCAGTCCTGAGCTCCTCATTTTTATTCTCCCACCTCCAGGCATCACAAGACATTTCATGTCCAGGAGTCTCTGGTCTAGTATTTGATGACTTAGTGTAGGAGGAAGTTTGCTTGTTCATCCTGGCCACCCAGCTAGCTTAGCCCAGAAAAAAACACACAGAAACTGTATTAATTAAATTACTGCTTGGTCCATTAGCTCTAGTTTCTTATTGGCTCTTATATTAATTTAACTCATTTTTATTAACCTGTGTATCGCCACGTGGCAGTGGCTTACCAGGTAAAATTCTCAGCGTCTGTCTCCAGCAGATCCATGGTGTCTCTCTGCTCTGCTTTCCTCCTCCCAGAATTCAGTTCTGTCTTCTCTGCCTACCTAAGTTCCACCCTATCAGGCCAAGGCAGTTTCTTTATTCATTAACCAATACAAGCAACACACAGAGGGGACTCCCACATCACCTCCCCTTTTCTGTTTAAATAAAAAGGAAGGTTTTAACTTTAATATAGCAAAATTACATATAACAGGTATCAAGCCAGAATTACAGTTATAATATTTTATTTACTTTATCTTTTATTATAACTGAGGAAAACTATAGCTATAACTATCTATCTATTTTTTAACTCCCTCTAAGCTAGCCGGGCAGCTGGAACGAACAGCAGCCTCCCTCCTACAACTTAGGGTCCTAATATCCTCCTGACTTCTTGTTCCAATGATATTGGATCCAGTCCCCAAGGCTGGTCTATGGATTTGGACGATATCTGTGTTTCTGCCTGCTTTAAACTTCTGGACATTGGTCTCCACTCTCCAATTGCTAGAGTTTGAATGTGGTTTATGTAAGTCTCCTAAAGCTTACGTGCTGGAGACTTGGTCACTGGGGTGGTGGTTTTGAGGGATTTGGACCTCTCAGTGGTTGGACTCAATGGAAGATGGTCAGTTCACTGTTCATTAGGAACCCTGCCTCAAAGAGGATTCATGTAGTTTTGCTCGTGGGACCCAGCCAGCTCTTGAGAAAGAGCCATTTTTAATTAATTAATTAATTACTTTAAAACAATCTTTTCTCACTTTACATACCTATCCCAGTTCCCACTCCCTCCCCTCCTCCTGCTCCCCCCACCTTCCCCCACCCCATGCCCCATTCACTCCTCAGAGAGGGTAAGGCTTCCCATGGGGAGTCAACAAAGTCTAGCACATCACTTTGAGGCAGCACCAAGGCCCTCCCCACTACATTTAGTCTGAGCAAATTAGCCCTCCAAAACAAATGGGCTTCAAAAAGCCAATTCGAGCACTAAGGAAGAACCCTGGTCCCACTGCCAGTGGCCCCACAGACTGCCCAGTCCACACAACTGTTACTCACATACAAAGGGTCTACTTTGGTCCTATGCAGGTTCAGTGAGCTCCCACTAGCTCAGGTCAGCTATTTCTGAGGGTATCTGTATCATGGTCTTGACCCCTTTGCTCATCTTATTGCTCCTCCCTCTCTTAGACTGGTCTCCAGAAGCTCAGCCCAGTGCTTAGCTGTGGATCTCTGTATCTGCTTCCATCAGTTGCTGGATGAAGGGTCTATGATGACAATTAAGGTAGTCATCAGTCTGACTACAGGACAAGGCCAGTTCAGGCACCCTCTCCTCTATTGCTTAGAGTCTTAGCTGGGGTCATCCTTGTGGATTCCTGGGAATTCCTCTGGTGCCAGGTTTCTCACTTAGCCCCATAATGGCTCCCTCAATCAAAATATCTCTTTCCTTGCTCTCTCTGTCTTTCCCCCATCTCGACCATCCTGTTCCCTCATGTTCTCCTCCTCCCTTTGTTTCTCCCTTCTCCCCATTCTGCCCTCCCTTCCCCCCCCACTCCCAATTTTCTTAAGAGATCTTGTCTATTTCCCCTTCCCAGAGGGATCCATATATATGGCTCTTAGTGTTCTCCTTGTTCCCCAGCTTCTCTGGGGTCATGGACTGCAGGCTGGTTCTCCTTTGCTTCACGTCTAATATCCACTTATGAATGAGTACATAGCATGTTTGTCTTTCTGGGTCTGGGTTACCACACTCAGGATGGTTTGTTGTTGTTGTTGTTGTTGTTGTTGTTATTGTTATTGCTCCACCGTTTGCATGCAAATTTCAAAATGTCATCTTTTTTTACCACTGGGTAGTACTCCATTGTCTAAATGTACCACATTTTCTTTATCAATTTTTCGATTAAGAGACATCCAGGTTGTATTCACATTCTGGCCCTTACAAATAATGCTGCTATGAACACAGTTAAGCAAATGTCCTTGTGATATGAGTGACCATCCTTTGGGTGTATGCCCGAGAGTGGTCTTGAGGTAGATGGATTCCCAATTTTCTGAGAAACTGCCATACTGATTTCTAAGTAACTGTACAAGTTTGCCCTCTCGCCAGCAATGGAGGAGTGTTCTCCAAAAAGGGTCGTTTTAAAGCCTGGCCACCCAAAAGTACTCATCCTTCTTCACATGGCTGTTTCCCTTCCTACACCTCAACCACACTGTGATGGGACAAAGGAACCCTCACCAGAAACTGAAAAGATGGGGTTGCCCTGCCTGGACCCTCAGCTTCCAAAACGGTCAGTGAAATTGACCTCTTTTCTTTATAAAAATGGATATAGTCAGCTTCAGGTGTCTCGTCAAGGCAACAGAAAACAGATTAACAAAGCAGCTTTAACCAGCCATGTCTCGACTCTGTCCACATCACGGTCACTCTCGCCTCCTCCATGATATAAAGACAGCCAGTGACTCAAATGCTTTCCTCGTCCTACCTGTCCCTCTGACTCCATTTCTTCTTTCTATGTGATTATGTCGTCAGTCACCCAGTCTTCTTCTCTAGGGCACCGTGGATTTCCTGAGCACTGTCCTTCTTGCTCCCATTTTTAGATTCCCCCCAAACCTACATCGTTCTGTCTACTCCAGTACAGAATTACTTCCAAATACATAATAGAATGTCGACTGAAATAAGAAACCCATTTATTTACACCTTGCTGGCTAGGCATTGGCCCAGAGCCATGGGCTTACTCTAAACATTCATTTTTTTTTTCCTATCAACAGCCATCTTTAACTGAGATATCCCAGCAACTTCTCAAATTCAACCAGTCCAAGACTAATCTTGGTGTTCCCACCACAGTCCTCTCTCAGTTAACATTATGACTCCCAGCATCTGAAATCAGTTCTCAGAGGCAGGCCCAGCCACTGCGCACTTGGTTTTGCAGTATTTGGCCAGCTGAGGTGGGAGGAAGGCTAATTAAAGGTGAACCTGAGCTACATAGCAAATTCCAAACCCGGTCCATAGTAAGAGCCCATCAGGAGAAAAAAAAATCCCAGTTCTTCCTTTACTCTCAATCAATCATGACTTCCTCTCAGTTCCTCCCTACTCCACACGCCGCCATCTCTACCACCTTCATCTTCCTCACCAGGACCGTCCTTCAACCCTTCAGTCTGCCTCATCAACTCATTTCGACTTGGTTCTTTTGCTACTTTTTAATTAAAATATAATGGCATCATTTCCCTCCACTCCCTTTCTTTCCTCCAACTCTCCCCACGCCCCCACCCCTCACCCCCACTCCCTCTCAAGTTCCTGGCCTCTTCTTCTTTAATCGTTATTGTTACAGACATATGCGCACATACATAAAGTACAACCCGCCGTGTCTGCTCAGTGGGGCTTGCATGTACATGATTTCAGGGCTGACCACTTGGTACGGAGTCAACCAATGACAGGGTTCCTCTCTGCGGGTAGACCACTTCCTCTACTCTCAGAATCAACTTGCTATTTCTCTCTGCTTTTTACTTAAGATTCATCCCAAACCCTTGGGTCCAGCACACAAAGCTGAACAAGACCCAGCCCCTGTCTGGCACTAACAATCCCCTAAAGACTATAAAAATATCCTTTCATCTCTACATTTATTTAACCCCACGTCTTCCATTTCTGGGTCTAACATAGCACACTAGACACAGTAGCCATGAATGGTCATATACTGTGTCGTTGGCCAAGACAATACATAGGTGTTACAGCTATGGAAAGAAGGGGAAATTACCAGGGATGTACTTATGTAAATGACACGTTTTTTTGGTTCTCATGGGATTAAAATACCTGTTTCTGTATCTAATAATCCTTCGTGCACCTGTGTGGCAAGCCAGGCAGACAGGGCCCTATCTCAGCCTTCAACACTCTATTGGCCCCTGTATCAGATAATGACAGGCTGCTCGTGGGGTCTCTAGATGAAAGAGAAGGTTACTCACGCAAAATTAAAAGTCAAAATAATGAACTTAATATAGAACCAAGCAGTACTTTGTGTACGATAACATATATCCTGAAGCAACACCGGGGGACGTTAGGCATTAATTATTTCTTAAATCGCCCAATTATACATCATTTCATGCTAATCTAAATGATGCCGTTTCTCTCTCGGCAGACACCACTCAACTGGAGACAACCCCCATATCTGTGTATAAAAGCCCCAAGAACCCACAGGCTGGTGATGCTTTGTTCTTCTTTGAAGTCACGGCTGCCCACAGACAAGGGGAACGTTTGCCCTGGCACCATGTCTCTCCGGTTTTCTGGCGGATCCAGGCACGTTGGCCTACAGTCAGGATCCCTCAGGCCACCCAGCGGAGGCGCAGGATTTGCAGGCGGCAGTGCAGGGGGCAGTTCGGCTGCTGGGAGTGGATTTTCTTGGGCCTTAGGAGGGACACTGAGCGGTGGCCCCGGTGCGAGCCATGTCGCTGGTGCCCTGGGGAATGCTGCTGGTGTGGGCTTCACTGGAAACGAAGGGGGTCTCCTCTCTGGGAACGAGAAGGTCACCATGCAGAATCTCAACAACCGCTTGGCCTCTTACCTGGATAACGTGAAGGCTCTGGAGGAGGCAAACACTGAGCTAGAGAGACGGATCAAGAACTGGCATGAGAAATACGGACCCGGATCTTGCCGTGGACTCGATAACGACTACAGCCAGTATCATCTGACCATCGAGGACCTTAAAAGCAAGGTAAAATCACAGACTTGGAACTAGTCAAATTTTTAAAACTTAATAACTTCCAGCAAAACTATATAGAATCACAAAGGAAAATGAGTAATGACTGTTCTTTAATTTGTACTGAATTTTAATTAAATAATTCTCATTACTCAAAATTAGGAACCTTGATTCATGAATTTCAATGTAGCTAAAACGTTAATTCCACTGTTTATTTTGAAATACATTTATAGATAATAAATTATTCTGTTTTAAAAATAAGACAATTGTATGAGAACAAATTTAAAACATAGCTACTTTTTTAAAAATTAAATTCTAAACATTTTGATAATTGTATAAGTTAAAAATTAATGCAAAGGCTTAATTATTTTTTAAATAATAAATAACAAAAGCAAAGTTATTTCTGTTAATGCCCACTTAATTTCTTCTAGATTATCTCTTCCACGGCTGCTAATGCTAATATAATTCTGCAGATTGATAATGCCAGACTGGCTGCTGACGACTTCCGACTAAAGTAAGTGACAGATGGCAGCCATGGCCCCGAAACGAAGTTCCTGTCTGTTTGTGTTGTTAAACAATTTCGTTTTCATCTCAAGTAAAATAAATTACAACCCAAAAGAGTAAAGGCATCAAAGGATTTCTGTCACAAAACGACAGTCAACTTGAGTCAAAATGTAACATATTCATTACATCCATGAAATAAACTGCCTCCGTATCTCCATGCCTGCCTAAAGGAATGCCAAGCACAAAATAATGTTCTGTGGCCATTGTTCACTCCATAAAATTGTCAGCTTAGATAAAATTACAAAAATGGTGCTTTCACGTAACTGTGCTAGGCAATGGGATCTGTGTGACTGGGGAGTTGCTCATACTGCACAGAACCTGGGGAAGGGTCCTGCTCTGTGTCCAGCTGTTTTGTTTTATGACAGAGTCTCACTGTGTAGCCCACACTGGTCTAGAACTCACAATCTTCCTGTCTCATCCTCCTGAGTTCTTGGATTACAGACATGGGCTACCACACAAGGCTTTTTCTGTGGCTTTTTATAAGATTTAGACTCCTGGTTTGGTATCAGATTTCCCATTGACATCGGGTTGAGTTCCTAAAGAGCTACTTTCCACTGTATTTAAATTCTCCCCACCCAGGTATGAAAATGAACTCACCCTTCACCAAAATGTAGAGGCGGACATCAACGGATTGCGCCGTGTCCTCGACGAGCTGACCCTCTGCAGGACGGACCAAGAGCTGCAGTATGAATCCCTGAGTGAGGAGATGACCTATCTCAAGAAGAACCACGAAGAGGTAGGAGAAGCCTCACTAAGTCCCGTCCCAGCTCTGCCCGTGAAAACTCTCGAGAGGGAAGGAAGTTGCTGCGATCCCAGCACTAATCCGTGCTCAGGGAAGCCACACATGAAATCTGCTTGCCACCCACGAGAACGTTAGAGGAAGGGAAGTTAGAAAGAGAGGAGAGTCATACAGCACAGCACTGAAAGAGTAAGGCCACTGGGGAGTGTTGGCGTGAGAGTGACCCCCCAAACATGAAAACCAGAGAAGGAAGAGAATAGACGGCAAACACAAGAGAAGGGCCTGGAGCACAGTGGGATCCAGGTCCCCCCTAAAGTTACAGCAACTTTGACTTCACTGAGGTGGGGGAACAAATAGCTCACATTGGGGCACCCTGGGCATTTCCTGCGCTCTCCCTGGTAGATGTACGCTAACTGCAAGCGGTTTGATTTTGAAACTCCACAGCAACAAGGATTTCCCTTTATATGGAATCTTACATAGAAAACTTCAAAGTACAGAAAGAAGTTAGTAGCAGCTTTTTAGGACATGTCTGTGTGTGTGTGTGTATGGTTGGGTTTGGTGTGGTGGTTCAACTTTTCTGTTTGTTTGTTTTTTGAGACAGGGTTTTTCAGTTTAGCCTTGACTGCCCTGGAACTTACTACATAGACCAGACTGGCCTTGAACTCACATAGATCTGCCTGTCTCTGCATCCCAAATTCTGAGATTAAAGGTGTGTACCACCACCACCAGGCTGGTGGTTCAACTTTATAATCCCAGCAGTTGGGAGGCTGAGACAAGAGGATCCCCAAATTCAAGGCCCAGCCTGGTCTACAGAGCAAGTTTCAGCTTAATTTAAGCTACAGAGTAAGACCCTGTCTCATAAAAACAAGGATGGGTGGGAGGAAAGGGGAAGGAGGGAGGGAGGGAGGGAGGGAGGGAGGGAGGGAGGGAGGGAGGGAGGGA
>JABTXL010003002.1:302690-370102 GCA_025134845.1 Neodon shergylaensis
GGAGGGAGGGAGGGAGGGAGGGAGGGAGGGAGGGAGGGAGGGAGGGAATATGGAAGGAAGGATGATGGAAAATGGATGTCTGGTGTGAACACAGATTAGATAGGACCCAGAAATTACACATTCCTCTGGAAACTCTGGGACTTCTAAAACCTCGGGTGGCATAAGGACAGTCACTTGCGCTTCGCTCCAGGAAATGAAGGTTCTGCAGTGCGCAGCAGGAGGCAACGTGAACGTGGAGATGAACGCAGCCCCGGGCGTGGACCTCACCGTCCTGCTGAACAACATGCGAGCCGAGTACGAGGCCCTGGCTGAGCAGAACCGCAGGGACGCCGAGGCAGGGTTCCAAGAAAAGGTGAGGGGAGCCAGACCCGCTGCTCTATTCCACCCTAGCAAGCCAGACTCGGTGTGACCCTGTGCAACCTGCCTTCCAGAGTGCCACGCTGCAGCAGCAGATCTCCAATGACATGGACGCAGTCACCTCGGCCAGGTCGGAGCTGACCGAGCTGAAGCGCTCCCTGCAGACTCTGGAAATCGAGCTGCAGTCACTCTCAGCAACGGTAGGTGCTGACACCAGGCCGCCTGCGCCTCCTGATTCCCCAAAACCTATGAGAAGCCCTTCTTTTCTCTCCTATAACAAATGCTTACCAAGAAAGGGAAGACAGGAGGGAAAGCATCCCAGGAGACAGAAAGAGAGGCGCTGTCTTCCTCACAGACTTCTTGACACCCAGACGATTTCCTTCCTGGACGTTTAGTTAAAATAACCAGTCTGGTGCCCGGTTCCACCCTGAGCATTGTTCATTCAGCCCCCAGAGCATGCTGGGTAGTGTTGTTGCTGTTTAAAAAAAAAAAAGTAAGGGACAGAACCAACATTGTTTGGCCACACAGGCCAGGATGGGTCACACCAACATCTCCTAACACTGAGAAAATCATATTAAGAGAGCATCCACGGGGCTGGAGAGATGGTTCTACCACTCTTGCAGGGGACCCAAATTCAGTCCTGGGCATCCATAGGGCAGCTAACATCTGACTGTAACTCCAGCCTCAAGGCATCTGATACCCTATTCTGTCCTCTGCACATGTAGCATCCATGGGTGCACGTATGTGCAGGCAAAACACCCATACACATAAAATATTTTTTAAGAAAGGTACACAGCAACTCTAACATGGGCACTCTTGATCCTCTCACTCAACATAGAAAAGCCCTCGTCCCACAGCAAACGCCCCACAGAGCCTGGTACTCAGCCTCTTAGGTACATGGGGGGGGGGGGAGTGAGGAACATCATCCGGAAGACTTCAATGGTTACCATGGAAACAACCCAGTTCAAAACCCTGCTTTCGGTCAGGACTATGATTGGGCGGTATCCAAAAGGCTTGACTCTGAGAACTGTGGAAAGCATGTGGCCCATGGGTTCCCCATCTTCACAAGAGGTCTTGTAAATCCCTGAGGACAATGGGGTGTCATATAGACAAAACGAAATAACTACTAAGCAACTGAAAACAGCGAGCCTGTCACCGAGGAAACCAAGGCTCAGTACACTAGAAAAATTTTTGATTTAGCAACCTTAAAAGCACAGATGCAGTGTTCTCTCACTAAGCAGTATTGAGACAGATCTGTTCTTACCACTAGCTGAGCCCCAACTTACCCAGCATGCCCCTCTTCCCCTCACCCTCAGCACAGCTGGCTCTCTAGACCTTCCTTGTGCAGACTCGCCTCTCTGAAACCATCAGAACCCTGCACGATCTTGTCCTGCGGCAGGGGTGAATTCTCCCTGTGTTTCTGAAAAACAGAGTAGGAAATAAATTCTCAAATTCCCTCATCAGAACCAGAAGCATTTTCACATATCAGCAACGCCATCAGGGCTCAGAGTCTAGGGTCAGACCACCCATTATAATCATTTTCTCATAGAAACAACAAAATCACAAAGCACTTAGAATCAAGGCTCAGATCAACTATTCTGGAAGTAATGCTTTGGGGTCAGGAAATAGCACACACACACACACAAATCCATTTAACTGCAGTATAAGCAAATTACAGAGTAATACTGGTAACTTAGCTTCCACACTTGAGATTCTTTGGTCAAAATAAATTGCAAGGTCAGTTTCCTACAGGTGAAACGCCAAGTCAATTATAGGTTGGAAGTTATCTATATAAACATCCGTGTGTTTGCTTCCTGTGTTAGGCAAACTTCCAAGTTCATCTGGTTCTCTCTCATCAGCACCCAGCCTTCCCAGTGAAGGCAGTTAAGAGAGCTCTTGCCCCCTCCTACTTCCCAGGGTATTAGCCATCTTATAAAGGAATGCCCAAGGCAGGGAAGTGAGGCTTTAAGGTTCTAGATGGTGGGTACACCTCTCCCTGATGTCTTTGTCACCTCTTCTTCTTCATCACCATTCTGGTCACTCTTCCACTGGAGAGCCCAGCATCCTCTCTCCACATTCAGCAGCCAGTGTCCATCTGTATCCTAAGGGTCTGAGCTCATTAGATTGATGCTATGATGAATATCTTACTACCTAACTCCTTCTTTGTTATCTTAGGAGTGAATCAGTACATCATATATTTGGCAAAACACAAAATCATCCTTAAAATTATAATGCTACTATTGCGATAAAGAAGTAGGATAACGAGCTAGGAGATAGCTCAGTTGGTAAAGCACCTGCCAGACAAACACAAGGCTGTGAGTTTGATCTTCAGAATTCATGCAAAAAAGCCAAGCAGGGAGGCATGAGTTTGTAATCCCCATGCTGGAATGTAGAGACAAGAAGATTCCTGGAGCTCACTGACCAGCCCTTCTAACTGCATCAGTGAGCCATAGGCCACCTTTAAAAATGATTAAATAAATAAGCAGATATCACTTGAAGAACTTGACACCCAAGAGTGTCCTCTGGCCACCACACGCACACATACACACATACTCATATAGAAAGATAAAAAGAAAGCATTTCAAGATAAAATGCATTTATGATGTAAACACTGAGACAAACTGCCTGCAAAAATGCCAGGCAGAGCCTTGCATCTCCTTATCACAGAGACCTTATTTCCTGTGACGTAAGAGCTACAGTCACATCACACGAGAGGAAGGAAAATGAGAGAGCAGCAGAGGTGATGGACATTCTGATGACTGATACCCGAAGTAATCACTACCCAAGCGAATATCTACATATGATAAGCTGAAGGGGGGAAATTATCGTAATTGCAGCAGGGATCATGTGGCAGGACAAATTACAGTCTGTGGAAAGCGAGAGGAAGTAGGATTCTCATAGGAGTGGTGTGGACATCATGACCTGCGTGTTGTGAGCGCTGGCCTGCAGAGCCCACCCTGTTAAAGGATTCGTTCAGTCTTAACTTCTTTCAAAAGAGGACTTGGTGACTGGCAGAAAATCCAGAATGGATCAGAAAAGGAAACAAGAGCCCAGCAGGCCTGGGAATAGGATGAGAACAGGGCATTAAAGAGTAAGACTTCGAAATAACAGACAACCCCAAAACAACAATTTTAAAATACGAATCATCCCTTGTGGATTTCTTACTGTTCTGTCCTCCCTAAAGTGCTTTTATATACATGTTGGTCTTAACAGAAATTATTACCAAAATATTAACTGTTGAATATCGTACAGGGATCTGATAAGAAGGCTCAGTGGGTAAGGGTACCTGCTGCCAAGACTCAGAGTTAGTTCCCAGGGACACATATAGTAGAAGGAAAGAACCAACCCCTGCAGGTTATCCTCTGATGGCCACACGTTTGTTGTGACACATGCCTGCCCCCTACTACACACACACACACACACACACCTAAGTAAATGTTAAATAAAATCTTGGCGGGGCAATCATTTATCCGATGCCAGGTCATCCAGTGCCTGTTCACCACCTGGTTAATGCCAGGCTCCACTGTCTTATTGTGACCGGCCCCTACTTGCCTGGGGAGTCGTCCCGCAGATGCTAAGAAACTGAGGGCTAGGTTCTCTGGTGGTTTCATCCCTTGCTATGATCTTTGATATCTCAGAAACACTCGCTGGAATGCTCCCTGGCGGAGACCGAGGGCAACTACTGCTCTCAGCTGGCTCACATCCAAGCTCAGATCAGCGCCCTGGAGGAGCAGCTGCACCAGGTCAGGACCGAGACCGAGGGCCAGAAGCTGGAACACGAGCAGCTGATGGACATCAAGGCCCACCTGGAGAAGGAGATCGAGACCTACTGCCGCCTCATCGACGGAGATGAAAAGTAAGACCATTGGGAAGTTCCCCACAGCACGTGCTCTACCCTCCGCCTTCCACACTCTTAGCCTGCTGTTTTCCTCTCCCACTGTAGAAGTGCGTGTCTTCGCTCACTTCTGAATCAGTTCCTCTATATCTGTACGTAAGAGAACCCCCTTATCCTCCTCGGAGGACTCCCTTCATTCCTGCACAATTCCTCAGTGTTGCCCATGTCGAGCATTGGGATTTCAAGATTCTCTTGACCCCTGACCCTTCCCAAAGCCCCTGATCATGCCTTCAGGACACATATGTATATATGTAGATATATGTACATATTCTATATGTATGTGTGGCTACCACGACAGTGCATATTTTAAATGTATCTTTCTCAAGCTAATGCATATTTCTTTCTTAACTTTTTAATTCTTGAACTTAAAAAAAATAACAGAGGGGAGGGACGGGGAAGATGGCTCAGTGGGTAAAGTGCTTGTCACATGAAAACCCGACTTTGGGTCCCAGCGTCTGTGTAAATGCCGAGTATAGTGGATGGAGCCTGTCACTCCATATCTGGAGTCAGAATGAGAATGCGGGGGCGGGGGGCGCTCACTGGATGAATCCGCTGCAGACTGGATGCTGGGTGCTCACTGGCCAGCCAATCTAGGTTCAGTGAAAGCTGTAGGTTCAGTGAAAGACCCTGTCTCAAGAAATGTGGTATGGAGGGGCTAGAGAGATGTCTGAGAGGTTAAGAGCACTTGCTGCTCTTACAGAAGCCAGGCTTCCGTTCTCAGCACCTCCAGGATTCACAGCAGGCTGTAATGCCAGTTCCTGGGAAACTGAAACCCTTTCCTAGCCTCAAGGGCACTGCGTGCATGTGGTGCATATGCACGCATTCAGGTAAAACACCCATACCCATCAAATAAAAATAAATAAGGCTCTCTTTAAAACTGAGGCTGAGAGCAGTAAAGGAAGATTCCTGATGCCAACCTACACACACACACACACACACTCTCACAAACACACAAACACATTCACACCTACACATGCACTCATACACACACACACACATAAACACTCACACATACACATATTAACACACAGACACATACACACTCACATACACACACACATCACGTACATATACACATATTGATACATACACACACACCATCACCACCACCACCCAAAAGAAAAATATCAAATAGAAATAAGATGTTTTTAAAGAAAATCCTCTTTAAATAACTTGTAATCACCTCCCGCTCCTGCACACAAAATCATAACATTTTCTTCAATAGTAAAAACCGAGATCTGCTAAGACAGTATTTCAATAAAAAGTTTCCAAAGTGATCATAAGCACCAATATTAAAATAATAAACTTTTCTTTCTTCCAGTTCCTGCTCCGGCTCAAAGGGCTTTGAATCTGGAAGCTCGGGGAATTCATCCAAAGGTAACAAAAACCTTTCATTTCTGTAGTGGAAACTCCGTTCCAATCAACAACACTCACACATGGTAGCAAAGTCTACAGTTAAGTGGTTTTAACTACTGGAAATGTTCCCCAAACACCCCAAAAACCTTACTATAAACATGTAACACTCCCTCCCCAAGGCATGCCATGCAGTGCGAAAAGCGAACGGTGGGCTCCCCTCCCATCATCTTTTGGGAAGGACTCATGCATTCGCCTGTGTTTTCTTCTCTAGATTTGTCCAAAACCACACTGGTAAAGGCGGTGGTTGAAGAAATAGATCAGCGTGGGAAGGTGCTGTCCTCGAGGATCCACTCCATCGAGGAGAAGATGTCTAAGATGAGCAACGGCAAGGCTGAGCAGAGGGTTCCCTTCTAGCTCCCACGCTAGGGGGCAGAATAACGGGGCGGAGCCAGCGCAGCTACGCTAGTCTAAATCTCAGGGAGAATGGAAACGCTTTCTACTATTACAGATAAAGTGACCTCCGACAAAATGCCTCTTTTCTTGGTGACTTTCGCATGATATCGGGTGTTTCTCTTCCAAATAAAGAAAATAGTTCATGGGCACACACTTCCATTTGCTGGTGGTTAATATTAAGTTGAAGATCATTTTGGAAAACGTTTTCGCTGAACCTCACTCTAATTTTCAATAAATATCAGTATGATCACGTGACATTTAAATATTAGATATTCGCTAGGCATAACTTTTAAATCCCACCACATCTGCACAGGTAAATTATCTGAGAAGGGTCAGAAATTCTCCTGCAACTGACACACTCCACCACGAGATGGCGCGTGTCTGATATTTTTGTCAACCTATCTCAAGGTTGCCCACAAAATAGGGTACCATTCCCAGTCTAACTGGCAAAATAATCTTTGAAAAGATTTACCTCAACGAAGCATGTGTTCATGACTTTTCTAGGACAAATTATAGAAGGTTTTCCCCATGAAGGCCCAGACAGAAATAATTTAGGCATTGCAAACCGTAGGTCTATTGCAACCGTTCAGCTTTTTAATCGCTGTTAAGGAAAACAACCATAGATTGAAGGGCACAGCTACTTTGAATAACACTTTATTTAGAGGCACTGAAATTTTTGAATTGCAAATAATTTGACGTTTCATGAAAAGTTATTCTTTCCATGTTTTCAACTGTTTAAAACGTATAAGCCAGAAACTAAAGAGATGGCTCAGCAATAAGAGCATTGGCTGCTCTTCCAGAGGACTGGGGTTCAATTCCCAGCACCCACACATGGCAGCTCACAGCTATCTATAACTCCAGTTCCAAGGGATCTAACTCCCTCTTTGGGCTCCTCAGGCACCAGGCATCCATGTGGTACTCAAACATGCATGCAGATGGAACATCCATGCACATGAAATGTAAACACTTTCACTTTATTGTTGTTGTTGTTGTTGTTTGGTTTTGCTTGGATATTTGTTCTTATTTTTTTAGTCTAGTTTTGTTTTAGATGCAGCCTTGGTTATCCTGGAACCCACTATGTAGTTCAGCCTGACCTCAAACTCACAGCGATGTCCCTGCTTTTGTTTCTTCAGTGTTGAGATTAAAGTCACGTACCACCACACGCAGCTATAGACTTCAAAAAAGTTTATAAAGACTGGATCCTCCAGTCATTCATGCTTCTTGGAACATCCATGACATTTGAAGCAAGTTCTGGTTTGCATGGAAAGCCTGGCTCCCTGGGATTGCCAGAGACCCAGCTTGTCCCATCTTGGAGGCTGCAGACCAAACATTTCCCCACTTTGGGTACGGATGGACTCCCTTGCTCTGTTAACCAGGTTGCAGTGCACGAAGGCAGTGCTTATGCTCTGTGCTACGGAGGCAGTAGAAACCATTACAGACAGTTTACCCACTCCCCTGCAGAACTCACTTTACAGAGCACAGGTTTAGAGACACTATTACTGAGAATTTCAGGTTAGCCACAGAGAGCACTAGACCAAGTGCAGGACTCCTCTAACAGAGTCTTTGTGTCTGGAGCCTACGGAACAACTCCTGCCTTGCGGGAGTGCTCGGAGGCCAATGATCTTTGCAAACACTGTCTGCGTGGGATCCCCTTTGTATAAGAATGCCCAGGAAGGCTCAGGAGTACAGGAAGGCACTTTACAGTGAGAGTACCTGCCAGCACAGAAAGACTCAAAGGAGAGCAAAACTCTAACTAAACGCTGCACCTTTAGTTGAAGAAATAACCCAAAATCCCCCGGGTGTCTATTCACAGCGCACTGGATATAGAATTAACCCCAGGGTGAACTTCCTTTAAGTTCTGTTGAGTTCACAGAGTGGAAGGAAACATACCGTGCTCAGACTTCAGAGTCGTAGTCTGTTCTTCCTAGAAAATAACTATGCCATTCAGTTCTGAGATTTTCTGTGCTCAGCAGAAGTTAGGGTACCTGGGCTCCGAAGATCTTCTGATAGATACATGCTCTTCTCCAGCCTCTGAAGAGCCCCACTTCTCTCTACTATGGTGGGTTTGAGTACTTCAAAGTCCTGATGAGTCAGTAGCCATCTGAAGGAGAAGGAATTGAAGCACTTTGCTTGGACAGTTAGTTGGTTGATTGGTGTGTGTGTGCACGCACTCACACACACACTTTTGTTGTTGTTGTTGTTGGTGGTGGTGGTGGTGGTTTGGTTTGGTTTGGTTGGCTTGGTTTCTCGAGACAGGGTTTCTCTGTGGCTTTGGAGCCTGTCCTGGAACTAGCTCTTGTAGACCAGGCTGGTCTCGAACTCACAGAGATCCGCCTGCCTCTGCCTCCCGAGTGCTGGGATTAAAGGCGTGCGCCACCACCGCCCGGCTCCACACACACGTTTTTGTTTTGTGATTTGTTACTGTTTTTGTTATTGTTAACACAAGATCACATTCTGCACCCCAGGCCTGCCTGCAGCTCATTATATAACCTAGGCTGACCTCAAACTCATAGCAATCCCCCTGCCTCAAAACAGGGAGAACAGGCATGAACCATTACATCTGGCTTTCAGCACTTAGTTGTTACAAAGGAAACCACAGCTGTCCTTGATGTATGGGAGCCCTTTGCAGGAAGTGAATTACCACCGGCTTCCTGTGAGTAGCTTCCACAGGGCATTATTCTCTTTAGTGTGCTCCCAAATCATATTCAGAGATACTTCAAGATTGTGTGGCTGCAGAACATAATTTTCCTCTGGACACTGGTTTTCTCTACCCTCCACATTTCCTGCAACTATGTCTTATTTCTAGCAACTCATTCCTAAGCTTTTCTAAATTTTTTTCTTCTATCCCTTTTAATGCATTTTAGGTGATTTTGAGGTGGCAGATGGTATCTTAATCTGTTTGCAGGCACAAAATGTTTCATTTTATAGAGGAATTCTGTCCCTTTCCACATTTTCTTATGCATAAGTATTGACATTTTGCAAGCTTTGACCTCACTTTGCTTCCTTTGCTCATTTACTTCGTTTTCTCTTTATTTATTTATTAAAAATTTCTACCTCCTCCCCTCCTCCCATTTCCCTCCCACTCCCCCTACCCCTCCTCCCCCCTCCATCTCCAGTCATAGGAGAAGTCAGGGTGCCCTGCCCTGTGGGAAGTCCAAGGCCCTCCCCTCTCCATCCAGGTCTAGGAAGGTGAGCATCCAAACAGACTAGGCTCCCACAAAGCCAATACATGCAGTAGAATCAAAACCCAGTGCGATTATCATTGGCTTCTCAGTCAGCCCTCATTGTCAGCCACATTCAGAGAGTCCAGTCTGATCACATGCTCATTCAGTCCTACTCCAGCTGGCCTTTGTGAGCTCCCATTAGATCAGCCCCACCGTCTCCGTGGGTGGACACACCCCTCGCGGTCCTGACTTCCTTGCTCATGTTCTCTGTCCTTCTGCTCTTTATCTGGACCTTGGGAGCTCAGTCCAGTGCTCCAATGTGGGTCTCTGTCTCTATCTCCATCCATCACCGGATGAAGGTTCTATGGTGATATTCAAGATAGTCATCAGTGTGGCTATGGGAGAAGGCCAGTTCAGGCACCCTCTCCTCTGCACACATATGTAAGGGATAGAATGCAGATGCCGTGGTCACATGTGTAGTGGTCAGAGGACAACCCTGAGTGTCAGCCCTTCAGTTCCACCTTGTTTGAGTCAGGATCTCTTTGTTGCTGGGCTACTATGCACACCCAGATGCTGGCCCAAGAGCTGGCGGGATTCTCCTACCTCACATCCCAAGTCCTAATACAGACGCTGAGATTCCAGACACTTGCTCTGCAAGTCTGCCTTTTACATAGGATTTGAACTTGGGTCTTCACATTTGGATGACAAGGATTTTTATCCACCGAGCCATCTCCTCAGCCCCTCACATTTTTAAGATAATTTTTTTTAATCTGGTTTTATTCCATGAATCTGTTTGTTACACAAAGTCTTTGAAATTTTACAAGTTAGTTTATCCTAAAAGAGCCAAAGGGCAGCAGATTGTACCTGCGAAAGATCATATATCAAAAGATGGGATGGACCAGGAATGGTGGTGTATATCTTTAAACCCAGAACTTGGGAGGCAGAAGCGGGTAGATCTCTGTAAGTTTGAAGTCAGCCTGGTCTTCAAAGCAAATACCAGGGGCTATACAGTGAGACTCTGTCTAGATGGAGCTGGGGGAAAAAAAACTAGGGCTTATAATTTTTAGTTTAGAAGTTTGGGGCTTGAACATGGGGGTAGTGGAATTTCATACATGTATCTAATAAATTTTGATTATTTCTGCCCTCCATCATCCTCTGACATCCCACTGGCACTCAGACCTTTCTCTTTCCCAGCAGGTGCCCCTCCACCTTTGATGTCTCGTGTGTGTGTGTGTGTGTGTGTGTGTGTGTGTGTGTGTGTGTGTCTCCCACTGAGTTTAATCTAGGTTGCGTTCATGAGCCTGGGAGAAGGGTTATTTCCTGGAGCATGGCTGCACTACTGAATTAAGTGTCACCACCCCACTTCAGAAGCCATCCCTTAGGGAGGGATGAGCTTCATCCACGACGAAATGCTGATTGGCCCAGGCTTGTTCTACTCTTGTGGGAGTAACCAGAACCACTGTGACTTTATGGGTACAGTGACCCTGTCGTGTATGGAGGACAGATTCCCAGCACTTCTCCCCGTCATCTGGCTTATGTGGACTTTCTGCCCCCTCTCCCAGGATGTCCCCTCAGCCTCGAAGGCAATGATGATGATAGAGATGTCGTACTAGAAGCTGAGCGCCCGCCATAAGGGACTATTAACACTTTGACAGCTGTGACTTTCTGCACGTCACACCTTGCATGCATGAGCCCTGATGAAGGCTGAGAGCGACACTAATCTATGGGTATAAATGGAAGCATTTAGAAGGCAGTCTGACAGCCGGCCATTTAGCAAAACAACAGTAGTAGGTTCTGCCCTAGGGTCTGTGACCTCGCCAGCCACGGGCTCCTGACTGGATCTATCTACAGAGCCAGGCATGAGGATTTGCACCCCCAGGAATGAATTCATGCCTGTGGAGTGGTCTCATCTTTTCTGATAGTCCCTTGTCCATTGACAACACTTCCAGCATCTTCGTTCCTATACATTAAAGCCACGTGTGTGCGTTGCATCACTTCCTTGTAATCTCATGGCTGTTGGTCTTTCGTGTTCCACAGGCTGTGGTTAACGTTGACTCTTGGTCATATGCCCTTGTTTCTTCATTTGTTTGTTTAGTTTGGTTGAAACATAACTTTAGGGCTCTTGCGGGACCTGCACAGAAATGGCCTCCCTTGGGTAGTACAGAGTATCACTAACTTAGTTTGTTTTGTCCGTGTGCATGCATGTTCACTACCCAACATATTTTTGACACAGTCTCTCATGGGCCGGCTGTCTGGCCAGCATAGGGATCCACCTGTCCTTGTCTCCCTGTCACTGAAGTTACAAGGACGTGTGGCCACCCCTGGCGTCTTCACATGGGTGCCGGGCCCAAACTCAGGCCTGAGTAATGCTTTACCCAAAGATCCAACTCCCCGGCCCTATTGATTTAGATTTTAAATTAACTCACTGTACTGGACTTTTTCGGACCACGGGAGTATTAGCCTGGTTTCCTGAGTGCTCTCTTCACTCATGAGCATTGAAAATCATTCTTATCAGGCCGAGAGTGGCAGCATGCACCTTTTATCCTGGCTCTCAGGAGGCAGAGGTAGGTGGATCTCTGCGAGTCTGAGGCCTGGGTATACTCAAAGTTCCAGGCTAGCTGGGACCACTCAGAGGAGTCATCTCCACTAACAGCTTCACTCTCTGAGCGCCCCCTTCAGTGGGTTCCAACCTTCTTAATGCTGTGACCCTTTAATACAGTTCCTCATGGTAAGGTGATACCCAACCGTAAAATTATTTTGTTACTACTTCATAACTGTAATTCTGCTACTGTTATAAACTATAATATAAACATCTGATTGGCAGGATGGTCTTAGGTGACACCCGTGAAAGGTAATTTGATCCCAAGGGATTGCAACCCACAGGTTGGGAACCACTGACCCCTTCTTATTAAATCAGGCCTGTGTTTTATTGATTCGATTGATTGACTGAGACAGGTTGGCCTCCAACTTGAGCCTATGTTCTTGTTTGTTTGTTTGGTTTTTGGGTTTTCTTTGTTTTTGGAGGCAGGGTTTCTCTGTGTAGCCTTGGCTGTCCTGGAACTCGCTCTGTAAACCAAACTGGCCTTGAACTCAAAGAGATCTGTCTGCCTCTGCCTCACAAGTGCTGGAATTAAAGGTGGGTACCACCAATGCCTGGCCAGAGCACGTTCTTAAAAGGCTTCTTAAAATTTTTTATTTTGAGGAAAATTGTTCATTTCTTTGTTTGTTTATTGTTACTGTTTCAGTTTGGTTTTGGGAGACTAGATCACATGTAGCCCACCCTCGGGGTCCCTATGAAAGCAAGAATGACATTGAATTTCTAGTCTTCCAACCTCTACCTTCTGAGTGCTCTGACTGCAAGCATGTCCTGCCACATCCAGGTTATGTGGTCCTAGGACTAGCCTGGGCTCACACATGCTGGGCAAGCGCACTACCAACTGAGCTACAACTGCAGGCCTGCCAAGTTCGTTTTGAACTTGAATGTCTTTCCCAGACTAGAGAGACCCCTCAGTGGATGCAGCGAGTGCCCGTCAAGCCAACACACAGTGCACGCCTGCCAGTCATAAACCCCCACCTCAGCAGTGTCTGTTGCCCGGCACAGCAGCATCTGTCACCCAGTACAGCAGTGCGTGCCTGTCAGTCATCCCCCACCACCACCTCAGCAGCGCCTGTAGCCCGGCACAGCAGTGCGTGCCTGTCACCCCAGTACACAGTGCGTGCCTGTTGCCCCAGCACTGGGAAGGCAGAGACGGGCAGATGCTCAGAGCTTGCTGGCAGTCAGAGGACCTGAAACAGTGACCTCCAGGTTCAGTTAAAGACTTGGCTCAAAAAAAATAAGCTGAAGAAGTAATGAGGAATGGCGTCCCCTCATCCCAAACCCTCACACACGTTTTAATTAAAAGCTTTTCCTGTGTTCGCTGTTCAGTTTGATAAATTCTTTTTTTTAATTTTTATTGAGCGCTACATTTTTCTCTGTTCCCCTCCCTGTCTCTCCCCTCCCCCTTCAGTCCTCCCCCAAAATCCCCATGCTCTCAGTTTACTCAGGAGATCTTGTCTTTTTATACTTTCTATTTCCCATGTAGATTAGATCTATGTAAGTCTCTCTTAGTGTTCTCATTGTTGTCTAAATTCTCTGGGATTGTGGTTTGTAGGCTGGTTTTCTTTGCTTTATGTTTAAAGACCACCTGTGAGTGAGTACATGTGATAATTGTCTTTCTGTGTCTGGGTTACCTCATTCAAAATTATGTTTTCTAGCTCCATCCATTTTCCTGAAAAATTCAAGATATCATTTTTTTCTGCTGTGCAGAATGTGCAGTATTTTGTTTCTTCTAAAAGTTAATAACTATAAGTGGTTTGTTTTGAAAGTTCTCTTTGTTTTCCTTTTATCATACTTGCTCCTGAGTGATCATTTCTCATTTGTAACTTCGAGCCTGCCCATCAGGCTGGATTGACTGTAGTATAAGGTGATTTTTAGATTCTGTTTATTTTCAAGGGGAAGCCTCAATATTTAGAGATGATATCTGTGGCCGGGACCATTGTATGACAGGCTTCCTTTATGAGGGGTTTGTAGATCTATGCATCTTGAGGTCTTGTTATAGGATCCTTCAGCTTCCTCAGAAAACAGAACAATTATAGCTGACTGCACAATTTCCAGAACTCAATGGAACATGAAGGTGGTGGGTCCCTTGTTCAAAAGTAGGGAAACATTCGGTTAAAAATACTAAAATTTGCTGGGCAGGGGTGGCGCACATCTTTAATCCCAGCACTTGGGAGGAAGAGGCACGCAGATTTCTTTGAGTTTGAGGCCAGCCTGATCTACAAAGAGTGCTAGGACAGGTTCAAATGCAAAAAAAAAAAAAAAAAAAAAAAAAAACCTAAAATGTATCTTTTAAAAACATTTTCTACTTATAATATATAATAGGGATAATGACACTGTACATATAACTGCATAAACTTACAACTGCAGGAAATATCACATCATCATTTTACGTACTGCAATAGATTATTAAAATGTTATTTAATAACATTTCTTTTTAATTTTATTTTAACTACCTGTGAAGCAGTAGTTTTCCATATGAACATTATTTCTTTTTTACAGATTTATTTTATTTTTTTTTCTATTTTTTTTATTGAAAGAAAAAAAAATTTCCGCCTCCTCCCAGCCTCCCATTTCCCTCCCCGTCCTCCCACTCCTTTCCCCCTCCCCCCACTCCTCTCCCCCTCCCCCCACTCCTCTCCTCCTCCCTCTCCAGTCTGAAGAGCAGTCAGGGTTCCCTGCCCTGTGGAAAGTCCAAAGTCCTCCCCCCTCCATCCTGGTCTAGGAAGGTGAACATCCAAACTGGCTAGGCTCCCACAAAGCCAGAACATGAAGTAGGATCAAAACCCAGTGCCATTGTCCTTGGCTTCTCAGCAGCCCTCATTGTTCGCCATATTCAGAGAGTCCGGTTTTATCCCATGCTTATTCAGTCACAGTCCAGCTGGCCTTGGTGAGCTCCCAATAGATCAGCCCCACTGTCTCGGTGGATGGGTGCACCTCTCGTGGTCCTGACTTCCATGCTCATGTTCTCCCTCCTTCTGCTCCTCATTGGGACTTTGGGAGCTCAGTCCAGTGCTCCAGTGTGGGTCTCTGTCTCTATCTCCATCCATCGCCAGATGAAGGTTCTATGGTGATATGCAAGATATTCATCAGTATGGCTATAGGATAAGGCCATTTCAGGTTCCCTATCCTCAGCTGCCCCAGGAACTAACTGGGGACATCGCCCTGGGCACCTGGGAGCCCCTCTAGGTCCAAGTCTCTTGCCAACCCTAAGATGGCTCCCTTAATTAAGATATGTGCTTCCCTGCTCCCCTATCCAACCTTCCTTTATACCAATCATCCCGTTTCCCCAAGTTCCCCCCATCCTCCCCTTCTCACTTTTCTCTCCCCATCTCCCCTTACCCACCTCCCACTTCTCACTTTTCTCTCCACATCTCCCCTTACCCCCCTCCCACCCAACCTCCAAGATCCCAATTTTTTGCCCGGCAATCTTGTCTACTT
Organism: Neodon shergylaensis; assembly: GCA_025134845.1. NCBI lineage: Eukaryota > Metazoa > Chordata > Mammalia > Rodentia > Cricetidae > Neodon > Neodon shergylaensis. The sequence goes on from JABTXL010003002.1 coordinate 317,953, forward strand.
CCCATAACCAGGAGGATAGCTATATGTTTTTCTTTGGGTTCACCTTCTTATTTAGCTTCTTTAGGATATCAAATTATAGACTCAATGACCTTATTTATGGCTAGAAACCAATTATGAGTGAGTACATCCCATGTTCATCTTTTTGGGTCTGGGTTACCTCACTCAGGATAGTGTTTTCTATTTCCATCCATTTGCATGCAAAATTCGAGAAGTCGTTGTTTTTTACCGCTGAGTAGTACTCTAATGTGTATATATTCCACACTTTCTTCATCCATTCTTCCATTGAAGGACATCTAGGTTGTTTCCAGGTTCTGGCTATTAAAATAATGCTGCTATGAACATAGTTGAACAAATGCCCTTGTCATATGATCGGGCATCTCTTTGTGAGCCAGCAAGATGACAGCAGGAGAAATCTTACAGGGCAAGCCCCAAACTGTGAGCCACACAGTGGCAAAATGTGGGAAGGACAAGGCACAAACAGATGAGAAAGGGAGCATCCAGATATGGAGGGGTCCTCAGACAGCAGCTGCCTAAACTCAGTCTGACTGAGGTAATCAGTAACTAGTGGAACCAAGAGGCATAAAAGATAAACGTAAGGAACAATGGTTGAGCAGACACTGTGACCCAGTACTCCAGAGGCTGAGGCAGAAGGACCACAAGTTCAAAGTGAGCCTGGGCAACATAGTGAGACCCTGTCAGAAGGAAGAAGGGAAGAGGAAAGAAGGAAGAGGGAAGGGGAGGGGAGAGGAAGAAGAGGGGAAGGGAAAGGCAAGAGAAGGGGAGGGAAGGGAAAAAAGGAAGAGGGAAGGGAAGCAAAAGGAAGGGAAGAGAAGGCAGAGGAAGGGAAGGGAACGGAAAGGCTAAACTGGAGGTGTGCAGTGATTCATGATAAACCTGAAGTCTCTAAAATAATAGAACCAAAACTGAGGAAGGAATAGGAGGTGAAAAGTGGAGGAGGCAAGTACAGAAATATTCTAAGGAGAGGGAGATACATAAAAATACTAGAAACCTACAGACAGAAAAAGGGAACTAGGTCCTTCATTTACAGCTAAAGAGATTAGGGGCCACAAATCCCAATCCCAGAGAACCTAGACAACAATGAGGACCCTAAGAGAGACATACATGGATCTAATCTACATGGGAAGTAGAAAAAGACAAGATCTCCTGAGTAAATTGGGAGCATGGGGACCTTGGGAGAGGGTTGAAGGGGAGAGGAGAGGCGGGGAGGGGAGCAGAGAAAAATGTAGAGCTCAATAAAAAATCAATAAAAATGTAATAGGAAGAGAAAGAAAGAAAGAAAGAAAGAAAGAAAGAAAGAAAGAAAGAAAGGAAGGAAGGAAGGAAGGAAGGAAGGGAAGGAAATTAGGGGCCATGGAGACTAATAGATTTCCCCTTATGACCTTCCTAGAAACATGACTCGGGCAAAAACCTGTTCAGATTAAATGGTAATTCAGGAAGGATAAAAGATCAAGGGAAAACTTTTTTTTTTCGAGACAGGGTTTCTCTGTGGTTTTGGAGCCTGTCCTGGAACTAGCTCTTGTAGACCAGGCTGGTCTCGAACTCACAGAGATCCGCCTGCCTCTGCCTCCCAAGTGCTGGGATTAAAGGCGTGCGCCACCACTGCCCGGCTAAGGGAAAACTTTTTGTTTCCAAAAAAGGACCTTTATTTTTTTTTTTCATTTAAAACTCAGCTTCCTTCCTCCAGAATCCAAGGCTCTTGGTCTTGAAATTATTTTCAACGTCTCTGATAGAAAACAAGGCAGATGGTGAATTGCTTGCCAGAGACCTGCAGGTGTTGTTGGGCAAGGGAAGGAGGATTGTATTTGCCACATTGCTTTTGAATTCTTTAAGGAATTGTATACTCCTGGAGCCTAGGAGGCAGGAAGGGTTGCTCACCTTAAATTGAAAGGCATCACTATAATAACTTTGATAATACTCCACCCTGCTCCCTCCCAAAGACAACAAACATCAAGATAACTATCCACCTACAGAAGTGGCCACGGCAGCGTGAAGACATTCATTAGGGCAAAATGTCACCCACTTACGGGTAATTCTCAATGAGCTAGCAAACACCGTTTTGCTAGGAGAGGCAGAGTTTCCCCTAGAGACACCCGAACGTTGCATATATAAAGCAGTCCTCACCCAGTAGGACATTCACCCTCGGAGCAACACTCCAGCGTAAGCACCATGTCCGTTCGCTTCTCCTCCGCATCCAGACGGCTGGGCTCCGTGAGGCTTTCCGGCACCGGAGCAGCTTTGGGGGCTGGAAATGCGTGCGGCGTGCCTGGCATCGGAAGTGGTTTCTCCTGCGCCTTTGGAGACAGTTCCTCGGCAGGAGGGCTCGGTATGGGCAGTGCATCTTGTGGGGCCTTTACGACGAACGAGCATGGCCTCCTGTCAGGCAATGAGAAGGTGACCATGCAGAACCTCAACGACCGCCTGGCCTCCTACCTGGAGAATGTACAAGCGCTAGAGGAGGCCAACGCCGACCTGGAGCAGAAGATCAAGGACTGGTATGAAAAATTTGGACCTGGTTCATGCCGTGGTCTCGATCATGACTACAGTAGATACTTCCCGATCATTGATGACCTCAGATCCCAGGTAAGAAGTACAGTGACATGGGACATATAGACAAGGAAAAATAGAAGAGGTCACAGCAGGACATGGAGCACAGCTTCTAGAACTTCATTGTTAATATTTCAAATAATTTCTGGGCTGGGGAGAGGGCTCAGCAGTTAAGAACACTGGCTGCTGCTCTTCCAGAAGCCCCGGGGTTAATTCCCAGCATGTACATGGTAGCTCACAACCTAACTCTATTTCCAGGGGATCTGAAGCCTTCTCCCAGTCTCTGGGGGCACCAGGCATACACATGGTGCACAAACATACACACAGCCAAGACACCAATACACCAAAACAAGTGAATTTTAAAAAAACAACAATAACAATTTATATAATAATTACAATCTTTGATCATGACCCACCCATCTGAAATCAGGCATGAAAGCATCTTTTTAGTAAAATGAAAATATATATATATAAAAAAAAACTGCCCGGTGTCTTCAACTATATATTTATAAATGTAAGAGGAAATTTTTTAAAGGTGAAGTAGAAATTAAAATATAAAGTAAAACTGACTATATCTCGAGTTCCCATGTTCACAACACCTGATCATCAGCTCGAGGTGCGAGAAGCATTCCTGGGATTTCCACGTGCTACTGGAGTGCAAGGAAATGTGCGTGTTTTATTATGTCCTCACTCTCACCCCCTCTTCATTCATCAGATCATCTCCGCAACCGCAAACAACGCCAACATCGTCCTGCAAAACGACAACGCGAGACTGACGGCGGATGACTTCAGAATGAAGTGAGTTGAGCCAAATGAAAACAGACCAGAAGTTATCCCGGGACTTCCCTCTTTTCCTGGCGTGTCGTTGGGAGTCTTCTCTGCTCTGTTGTTTGTCCCTTTGTTTATTTTAAAGCATTAATTAACTCACCCAATTAACTTAGAGAATTCGGAGCTAACACAAATGATTGTCACGGTCAGAAGGGAAGTGAACTTTGATTACCCCCATTATCTAGCTTCATAGAAGTGTGTCTATTCCATCGTAGGTAGTCTCGCTGAAGCTTGCTGTGCTAGGTTAAGTTTTAGGATGATCTGGAAAGTGGGGAGACTCAAATCTGGTGGGAGAGAATGAACCCTTCTAACACATCTCTCTAAGGTACGAAAGTGAACTGGCGCTTCACCAGAGTGTGGATGCGGACATCAATGGCTTGCGAAGAGTCCTGGATGAGCTGACCCTGTGCAGGACTGACCTCGAGGTCCAGCTGGAAACACTCACGGAGGAGCTGGCGTACCTCAAGAAGAACCACGAGGAGGTAGGCTCTCAACCTTCCCTGTCTTCATAGCCTGCCTCCTTCCCGAAATAGCTTCATATCAAGATGGTTTTAATTTCCCCCTATGCCTTTGGAATGTTTCTATTACTCCTTCTCAAATGAAACAAACCAGTCCAGGATGGTAGCTCACAGCTACCATGCCAGATCTCAGACAAGAGGATGGCTAGGAGTCCAAGGGCATCCTGGGCTCCAGAGTAAGACTGTCTCAAACGAGAAAAAGCCACAAACTTCAGAAAAAGCTTTGAGCCATGTGGATCCTGTCCACTTGGCTCCCTCCCAAACAGTCAGAACCTGATGTGGCTGAACAAACCGTTCCAGGAAATGCAGGCTCTGCAGTGCGCAGCCGGAGGCAACGTAAACGTGGAGATGAACGCGGCCCCGGGTGTGGACCTCACCGTCCTGCTGAACAACATGCGAGCCGAGTACGAGGCTCTGGCTGAGCAGAACCGCAGGGACGCCGAGGCCTGGTTCCAGGAAAAGGTAAAGGCAGGCTCGCGGGCATACACCGGGCACCAGGTGTGGATGCCGCTGTCCCCACCCTGACACCAGCTCCTGCCTTCACAGAGCGCCACCCTGCAGCAGCAGATATCAGACGATGCTGGAGCCACCACCTCAGCCCGGAACGAACTTACTGAGATGAAACGGACCCTCCAAACCCTGGAGATAGAGCTGCAGTCCCTCTTGGCCATGGTAAGTATGAAGCACGAGGCAGCTTTGCTTTGGAAGTTGGAAAAAAAAAAACCTCCTGAGAATTTTCATCCTTGTAGTGTTACACACTTGTCATTTTAGCCACTGATTACTTGTTGACATCTGCTTGAAAGTCATGCCTAGCTGTCACTAAGCCCTGGAAACCTGCAAATACAATTATTTTGACGTGCTCCGTAAGAAATTCATTTTACCTGTATCAAAAAATCTCTGCAGAGCAGAAATATCTTTCCTGGTTTCCCCGGCCTTCCTGTTGGTAGTTAATTAAGAGCACTTAAATTCCTTTTAAGTGGAATAAATAAGAAGCAAAGTAGAGGTGTGAAGGTTGAGTCTAAAGCGAAACGCGCCTAATGACAGTAATAATCACCCTTTTCATTAAGGGTTTGCCCAGTCGCTCACCCACAGGTTAGCCCGCAATGCCCCCTGAGGCGTAGGCAGGCCGTCTTCACAGCTCACGTCAGTATCTCCAGAAGAAGAATCAGATTCAAAGAGGGGCGGTGACTCCCAGAGTTGCACAAATGGAGACAAAGAATGGGACTTACTCTCCCACTTGCCAGACCAGAGTCTGTACCTTTCCTCCCGTGGCTAGGAGGCGGCCAGCCCTGACCCACAAAAGAACGCATGCGCTGTATGTAAATGTGTTAAAAACGGGCCTCATAGGAAAATACCTGGCTTCAGAATGGTCAGTAAATACTGTCACCTAGCCAGGCAGGGTGGTTCTGGATTGACAAGGACCATTTGCCACCATCTATATGATTATCAGACAGACTAGTATGGCGTGCACCACGAATATTGAGCAAATGGAATCTTCTAGATGAAAATGGCTGTTGGTGTATATGTGCAGTGTATGTTCGTATGTATGGTGCCCATGTGGGTGTGAGTGTGTGCTCATGTGTATGAAGGCCAGAGGTCAACCTCAGGTGCCGTTCCTCCGGGGCTCTGCACAATGTTTTTTGAGACAGGTCTCTCACCTGTCTCAATCTGGGGCTCACAGGTTCAGCCAGGCTGGCTGATCATCAAGTTATAGACATCCTGTCTCCATTTCCCCAGCCCTGGGACTACAAGCACACAGCCGTACCTGACTTTTTGTGTAGGTGTTGAGGACGGCTCCCAGGTTCACATGCTCACAGGGCAAGCACTTCCCCGACAGCCGTCTCCATGGCCCTGGGGAGGAGTGATTGCCTCGTGGAAGGATGACTCTCTTCTAACAGGCTTCTTCTGAGTCGGAACAGTGATGTCGTCTAATACCGCCTTTCCAAACCACAGAAACACTCACTGGAGTGCTCCCTGACCGAGACCGAGGGCAACTACTGCACACAACTGGCTCAGATCCAGGCTCAGATCAGCGCCCTGGAGGAGCAGCTGCACCAGGTCAGGACCGAGACCGAGGGCCAGAAGCTGGAATACGAGCAGCTGCTGAACGTCAAGGCCCACCTGGAGAAGGAGATCGAGACCTACTGCCGCCTCATCGACGGAGACGAGGGGTAGGCACTGTGCCTCTAAGGACTCTCTTTAAGGTTCCTAAAAGTCACTTGAAGCTGCAGCAGGTCTCTGCTGTCCAGATCACGGGGGAATGGATGCACAGTCCCCGGCTTATTTCAGCAGTCAATGAACTCCTGTGGATCTCTGCTTCTCAGTTGCTTTAGCACAACACAGAGATGTAAATAATGCAAAAATCTATTTTTTTTTTACAGCTCTTGTGTTAAGTCAAAAGGCCCAGGAGGACCCGGAAATCAGATAAAGGGTAAATTAAAAGCTCTACAAAACCTTCAGTGGTTTCTTCTCTCCTCTCTTTGTTTCTTTCCCTCCTCCTCCTCCTCCTCCTCCTCCTCCATCCCTGGACCCTCTCTTCCTCTTGTGTGCATGTGTGCAGGTGCACCTGTAGGTGGAGACCAGAGGACAAACTCAAGTAGGGCTCCTCATCCAAGGCCCACCTTTTTGTTTGAGACAGGTTCTCTTATGGACCTAAAGCTCGCCAAGTAGGTGAGGCTGACCAGCCAGTGGCACCGAAGGATCCTCCTGTCTCACCTCCCCAGACCTAGGGTTACAAGTGACTTTTTATGTGGGTTCTGGGGATGAAGCTCAGGTCCTCATCATTACAAAGCAAGCACTTCACAGGTTGAGCCAGCTCCGAAGTCTTCCTTTCTCTTATTTTCTGTCTTTTTTGTTATATATGTTTCTTTTGTTTTGTTTTGTTTTGTTTTTTTGAGGCAGGGTTGTGTGTGTGTGCGTGTGTGTGTGTGTGTGTGCGTGCACGCGCGTGGGCACTGGCTATTCTGGAACTTTCTATGTACACTAAGCTGGCCTCGAACTCAGAGATCCACCTGCCTTGGCTTCCTGAGTCTATATTTTTCAAATGCTGAATTATTTCCCATCTGTGAATTAAAATTTTCATGGTTTGTCTGTGTCATTTCAGAGCCATCTAAAACCGCCATCGTTAAAACTGTTGTTGAAGAATTAGATCCCCGTGGCAAGGTTCTCTCCTCCAGAATTCATACCCTGGAAGAAAAATCTACCAAAGTTAACAAGAATGAGCAAAGAAAGGATGCCTTCTTGAACTCCACTGCCTAAAATGAAGAGCCCTACTTTAAAAAAACAAATCTAAGCGAGTTTCCACAATAGGGCCCTCTTACGTTTCTGCTTCTCTCCCAGTGAGTGAAGACAAACCTTTTAGACTGGTGACATTTCTTTGGCTTTCTCTCTGGTGGTGTTTCAATAAATGTCTTCCTGTTGCAAGCTATCCTACCTGGTTCTGGTTCATCACTGCATCTGAAGTAACCCTCCATGGAAGCTAAGCTCTGCCTTTAATTTCCCCCGTTTAATCCATGGCTTTTTGCAAGTTAGGAACTGGTTGAATATGTAATGGTTGTAGTCTTTTCGTGTGTCTGCAAAATTTTAATCTCCCAACCTTCCACACATACTGGGTGTATCTATGTTGAGTGCAAGGCAGTGAAAATAAAACAGCTACTAAAAAATTAAAAATAAAAACCAGTTCCTGGAGCTGGAGAGATGACCCAGGTTCAGTTCCCAGCACCCACATGGAGATTCATAACGCCCTGTAACTCCAGTTTCAGGGGCTCCAACATCCCCTTCTGCGCCTCCTTGGGAACTGTACAAATACAGTAAGCACATAAATAGGATGGCAAAGCACTCATACATATAAAATAATGATCTTGAGTATATATGTAGACTCAAGGAAGTGAAAATAGAAAATTGAAGAGTCAAAAACATCCTAAGGAAAGATGATACATGTAGATTTTTTTAAGAGAAGAGAGAGAGATTGCATAAGGGGGAGGGTAAAGATTGCAAGAGCCAGAGGAAGTGGAAGAGTGCTGAAAACCAGTGTTTTCTGGGCATGACCGGGCTGTACTACTCATGGCAGCTTTGACTCTGTACACAAGACCCACACGATACCAAGCCAATCAATTTCCAGCATCAGTGGCGAAGGAATTCATGAAGTCTCACCCCTAGCTAAGGAGCTAATTGATGGCAACTGATGGCTGATAGGGGAGTGAGAGTCCACAGTTCAGGGAATGTGGTGGAAAAGTAGGTGGAAAGAATATAAGATCTGGAGGATGGGGAAGGGTGCCGTGGAATAATCTTTGTACACTGTGAATACATGTTGATCTCATTGGTTTAATAAAGAGCTAAATGGTCAATAACTAGGCAGGAAGAGGTTAGGCAGGATGTGGAGGACAGGGAGAGAGCTCTGGGATGAAGAAGGGCGAAGTCACTAGGAGAAGCAAGATGAATATGCCATAGAGGAAAGGTACTGAGCCATGTGATAGAACATAGATAAAAATGTGGGTTGATATGTAAGAACTGGTTAGTAGTAAGTCTAAGCTATTGGCCAAGAATTTATAAGAATAAGTCTCTGTGTGGTTATTTGGGAACTAGCTGGTGGGCCAGAAAATTCCACCTACAGAGGAGTGCTGTGGAATGCTGCCATCTGGACTTGAAATGGCTACTGTGTCTGTGAACTCACAGCTGTGAGTTATGGAGATAGATGTGGCTACCTACACAAGATCAAGTAGACTACATCCCGGTAGAGATGGAGTAGACGATTCTTCAGGAACCACCCTTATCAAGGAGCTACTGGTAGTGGATAGCTGCTGGGGAGAAGAAAATAATTCTGGTGGGTTTCCATGGATGGCCCCACACCCATGCACATATGGGCAACACTAACTGGACTTAGTGGGTTATAAAAGAAAAAACTATGAAGTTGAAAGGGGCATATATTGGAGACATATCAGTTACATTTCTGTCACTGTGATATAATACCATGACTAAGGCAACTTAGAGAAGAAAGAATTTCTTTTGGCTTTGAGGGTCAGAGTCCATGATGTCAGGGCAAAGCTAGCAGGCAGGCATGGTGACTTGGAACAGACTGTTGACAGCTTACATCTTGATGACCTCTTCTGGCATGCAGAGATTCATGCAGATGGAGCATTCATACCAAAAACAAACAACCAAAAAAAATCATTTAAAAAAACAACTCTCAAAAATTCTTTTTTAGCCTATTTTCGATGACTCAATAGTTAGCTTAGATTTCCTTCGGCGTTTTGGATGTCTGATCATCAAACCATCCGAACTAAGGGAATAGACTCTTTCTACTGGAACCAGGCTGAAAGGATAGGAGGATATAGTCTAGAAAACACTTGGTCCCCACAACCACGCTACAAGGCGGATGCCATGGTCATCATCGTTTTACAAGTAAGGAAACTGAGTCAGAGAGCAGCGGAGTCATTTTCTCAGAATCACACAACAAATAACTGGAGGCGCTGGAGTTCAGACAGACTGACTCACCGTCTGTGCTTAGCCACAACCTAATGCCCCGTTGCTGAGGACCAGGAGCTCTGTGGCCCCACCCTCCCGCTCGTGAAAAGGGGTGCTAGCTCTAATCACGATCTCTTCTGCAAAGAAGCCATTCGGCGAGGCACGACCACACCACAACCTGATTCTCAGAAGAAACACAAGGACTCTAGTGACAAAATAAACCTCGTCCATATCCAAGAAAGTCTTTTCCCGGCAAGCGAGGTGGCAGTGGGAAGGTTTGAAATGGATCCCCAGGATGTACACACATGGTGGGAGGAGAAAACTGACACCTGGAAGTTATCCTGTGATCTTCACATGCATACTGCAGGGTCTCTCTCTCTCTCTCTCTCTCTCTCTCTCTCTCTCTCTATATATATATATATATATATATATATATATATATATATATTTACATACATAAAAAGTTTTTTGAATAAAATGCTTTTCTAAAATACCCAAGAGAGATATAAAATACCCATCTTTACAGTTTTTACATTGTTTTTTTATTTATTGTGTGTGTGTGTAAATGTGAGCATGTAGACACAGCACGCCATGCACACATGTGAAAGTCCTCTCCTTCCACCACGTGGGTCCTGGAATCGAACTCAAGTCCTCAGGCTTGGCATCAAGTAAGACAGCAATGAAAAGCTTCAGGCTGAAGTGAGACGTTAAAACATCATAAAAGTTAAAGTTCAATTCAGTTCAATTTCTTTGGATGCCAACAACATACAAAGAACGTGACACTTTAGTACCTAGTAGGTTCTTGAGAAATGAAGAAAGATACCATTGCACGCTGCTTTCTGACCATGAGTCTATAACCTGAAGAAGCAAAGACACTGATAGAAGCGACCTGGGGAATTTGCTCAAGTCATCTTCTACTTCCAGAAAACACTAAAGTATATTGATACTCTTAAAGTTTTAGTTCAGAGGGCTAGGGAGATGGTTCAGCAGTTTAGAGCACTGGCTCTAACTGGTTCAATTCCCAGCACCCACAGGGTGGATCACAACCATCTGTATCTCCAGTTCCAGGGGACCCAACACCCTCTTCTGACCTCCACCAGAACCAGCCAAGCAAGTGGTGCACAGACATACATGCAGACAAAACATTCATATATACACACAAAAAATAAACTTAAAAAAAAACTTTAGTTTACAGGAAATCTGTGAAGAGACGTAAAGAGACATCCTATGTGTAAACACCGACTGTGTTTCCGGAAGTTAAGCATCGTACGGCCTGCTTTGACGGAGAAGTCTGTGATCTGTGTGGACATGTTATTTCCAGAGCCAGCTCATCTCCAAAATGGTTCTAATAATATATGCTTAACGTATTCTACCAGAGATAAGTTAATGAGTATTTATAAGCTACCTGGAGAAAAATAGATTGGCTTAATAATACTTTGCAGTCTCATTAACACTCTTATCTAAAAAAAAATCCAGTCTTACAAACTATTATTTTGCCAACACACTGTTTGGTTCTTTCATGCGTGGGAAACACTGGCAAAAATGTAAAAATTTGGCCAAGCCACAGCAAAATCACTAATAATTCTCTGGATATAACTTAGAAATCTTATAGAACACTGGTATGGTCTGAATTACAGTGTTGTGTTGATTATTTTTAAACATTTGTGCTTTCCAAATGTAGACATTATAATCCACTGAACAGCTCTTGTGCTGTAGTGACAAACATCTGCTATTTCTCAAAATTCAGTATCTACAACACTGAAAACTCTCACTGGGGAAAGAATTCATGTTTTCAGAACGAAACCTGTTAGCAGTCGACCAATCGGTTTGTACCCATGGTAAGTGACAGCAACCTGACCCTGTCTGGTGTGTCCACCTTATTATAATAATACAAATAATTAACATTTACAAAGTGTCTGTGCCCTTCAGACTGTGTTCTAGCCATTCATTATTGGAGCTGCTCATTGAAGCCTTTGACTGGCACTGTCGGATGTGATTCTATTCATCTGTTCCTAGAAAAGCGAAGCAGGAAGAGACAGGCTCCATGGAAAAGAAGAATGCATCTGTTCCCCATGACAACCAGTCACCAGGGTACCACATTGTGGATGTCCTAGGGAGTGATGGAAACAGCCCCCTCTTCCATGCATTTCATTCCCCACTGATCAACGTGAAACTCATGTCTCAGAGTCACAATGTTTCACGTACATAGATGAAAACTAGAGAACCATGATGGGGTGGGGTGGTGCATGCCTGAAATCTCAGCATTTGGGGAGCCAGGGGCAGCAGCGGATAAGACAAGTTCAAGGGCAGTTTGTTCTATATGGTGAGCTCCAGGCCGACCCAGGCTCTATAGTGAGAATCTATCTCAAAATGTATTTTTTAAGGATAAAAAGCAAACAATTTGGAGTCTCAGTAGCCAGTGAATTGATGTTCTGCTCCTAGGCCAAATAAACTCTCGCCAGGCTCAGCAGCATGTGTCTACATACCAGCACTCAGATGGCTGAGAGAGGAAAACTGGAGTTCGAAAGCCTTGGCTACATGAGACCCATTCCAAAAGTTACTATAGAGCTTGGTACTCATTTTCAGCTTATTACAAAAAAGCACAAGGGGCTGGAAAGACAGCTTAGTAAATAAAGTGTTTGTCGTGCAAGTATGACGACATGAGTTCGATCCCAATGAACCGTGCAAAAAAAAAAAAACAGGGTCTTGGATTTCCGCTTACCGTCCCAACATGCAGATCCTGGGGCTTCCTGGCCAGCAAGCCTAGCCTACATCACAAGTTACAAACCAATGAGACCCCCCCATCTCAAAAAGCAAGCCAGGTAAATGGCAGAACAGCAGCTGAGGTTGTCCTATGGCCGCCCCACCTGTGTGCACACACATGCACACACACGTGCATCGGCACACGCAGACACCCGTGAATATGCGTATACATGCATGTGCAAAAGTAGATCAAGTCAAGAATTCTTATTGGCAAGAGATCGCTAAATACGGAGAGCTTCCGTCTCCTTAGGAAGGAGACTGCCCAGTCAAGTCAACTGAGATACTTTGGGGCATTTCTACCCCACAGGGAGCAAATCTTTCTTTGTTCTTGGTGGGAAGCAGGGTCTCTGCTCTTTTTCAGGGGTCAAAAAGATGTAAACTCTCATCTTGGTAGCACAAATGATGGCTTCCCTGCTGTGATCCACGGGGCTATGATTTAGTCTTACTAAGACTGCGAGCCTATGAATTAGGATCACCGTCCCTGGCACCTTCTTCATATATAAAAAATATCCTTGGGGCTCTTTGCCACCTACTGGACACTATTAAAAATCACCCAATTATGAAAAATAGCAATTAGGATACGACTAATGTTTTATTACAGATCAGCATAGCTAAGATTGGATCCTATAAAAGCCAGTGGGGCTGTCACCCCGTGGAAGATAGACTTTGACTTTGCACCTCTCTCGGGAAAAAGGTCGCTGGGTTGTTCTGTCGCCATGTCTTTTCGATTTTCTGGGGGTTCCAGGGTCTGTTCTCGAGCTGGGTCTGTCCGGCTGTCCAGGGGAGGGGCAGGCTTTGTGGCTGGGAATGTGTGCGTTGGGCCTGGAGCAGAGAGTAGTTTTTCTTGCACCCTTGGGGGCATCTCCTCTGGAGGAAGCTTTGGCAAAGGCAACGAGGTGTCAGGAAGGGCGAACAGCGCTGGTTTCCTTAACAACGAGTCTGGGCTTCTCTCTGGGAATGAGAAAGTGACCATGCAGAACCTCAACGACCGCCTGGCCTCCTACCTGAACCACGTGAGCGCCCTGGAGGAGTCCAACACTGACCTGGAGAAGAAGATCGAGGACTGGTATGAGAAATTTGGGCCTGGTAGTGGTCGCCGACTCGACTATGACTACAGCAAGTATTTCTCAGTCATTGAGGATCTGAAAAGACAGGTAAGAACGGCTGATTCCCATACTGTCGCTACAGGCATGGGGCGGACACAACCAAAAGCAAAGGAAACCTAAAAAGCATTTAGCAGTGGGGTGTGGTGGCACACATCACTAATCACAGCTACTGAAGAGGCTGCGACAGAGGATCACAAGGCTGAGGCTGGCCTGGGAACTTAGAGACCCTACCTCAATTTAAAAGAAAAAGTTAGAAATATAGTAGATTTAATAGTAGAGCTTTTGCCCAGCATGCCTGTGGCTCCCATCATAATCAAGCTTAACTCTTTCATTCATTTCAAATGTACTTACCAACTGTATGGGGTGTGGAATTTGCCCACTCTTTGTTCCCGGAGTTAAGTATGGTACTTAATAATTTTTCAAAAATGTAGAATCAAATAGTCAAAGAGAAATAGCTTCAAGGTCAATATAATTGAACCAGGCCTGGAGATAAGGTCCTGAAATCCCAGCCACCCTAGAGGACGAAGTAGAAGGATCACAAGGATAAAGCTAGCCTGGGTAATCTAATGAGATCCTATCTCAAAATCAAAACTAAAACGAGAGCTGGGGATACAGCCAGTATCCCAGTTCAGTAGCAGATGTTCGCCTAATATGTAGAGCCACAAGGATGCTGCATTAATTTTTTTTTTGTTTTTGATATTTAATTCATACTTTTCAATGAGTAACAATGAAATTATCTGTGGATCTCCTTATTATCTGAATTTTATTCATGGTTTTTGTTGGTGGTGTTGTCTAATACGCTAGGTAACGAGCTCTACCACTTTGAGTGTCCAAAGAAAGACGCCAATATAGATATCTGAGACAGATTCACACTGATGTTGGAATGTCCTTTGATCTGTCCCATTCAGATTGCTTCTATGACCGCCTGTAACGCCAACCTTATTCTTCAAAATGACAATGCCAGGCTCACAGCTGATGACTTCAAGATGAAGTAGGTGAAAGTGGAGATTGTTATTAATAGTGGCTAAAGGACTACAGTCGCACTAGAGAATGTGTCTTTTGCTTTGAAAGCCTGTTTTTTTATGTGTTTTATTTTATGTATATGGGTGCTTTGCACGTATGTCTGTGCATGACTTGTGTGCCTGGTACCTTTGGAGGCCAGAAGGGAGCATCGGATCCACTGAAATCAGAGTTACAGACAGTTGTTAGCCAGCATATGGGTGCTGGGAACCAGATGTGGGTCCTCTGGAAAAGCAGTCAGTGCTCTTAACCACTGAGCCGCCTCTCTAACCTCCCCAAAAGAACGATTTTAATGAAGCCATTCTAGATCAACAAAGAAGTAGAATTTAATACATCCTTGTAAAAAAGATCTATCATAATTTTTTTTTAAATCTGACACTAGTTTATTCTGATATGTTATTGGAGAACCAAGATCAACTGTAAAGAAGTAACACCTCTAAAATAATGTATTTTTAAGGGCTGGGATGTGGATAAAGGGTTTGCCACAAAATCGTGAGGGTCTACCTAAGTTCACACCCCCAGCAGCCACATAAAAAGAAGGGAATAGCAACATGCATGTGTAACTCCAGTGCTCGTACAGTGGAGACAGGAGGGGCTTGACGGTCAGTCAGTCTGGACAAATTGGTGAGCTCCAGATTCACTGAGAGATCCTGTCTCACAAAAGAAGGTGGCAAGTTATTAAGAAAGACACCGATATTGACCTCTGACCTCCATATGCACACGCATGTGCAAACACATTCCCACAAAAATAATTGTACTTATAAACTAATAGGTATCTCAAACTATCTTAATAGTTTGACATGGCACAAAGCCTCAGAAATACACACAGAATCAGAATACCTACCCCTCAGCATACCAAGTGTCTTTACACGTTATACCCACTGGTCATCACAATCCTAAAACACCTTCACACCCTTCAAGGTATGAAAATGAGCTTGCTCTACACCAGAGTGTTGAGGCCGACACCAACGGTCTTCGCAGAGTGTTGGACGAGCTGACGCTTTCTACGACCGACTTGGAAATCCAGTGTGAGGCTCTGAGCGAGGAGCTGGCATGCCTCCAAAAGAACCACGAGGAGGTAAGGAAGCCTGCAGGACAGTCTCACACACCGCTTCCTTCTCCACGCCCACTAACCGTTCCATACCAGGGTGTGGCTGTCAATCAAAATCCTCCCCCTGGGTATTAATGATTACCTCTTTCCAGGAAATGGGAGTCCTGCAAAACGCATCAGGGGGGACCATCAATGTGGAGATGAACGCGGCCCCCGGCGTGGATCTCACCACCATGTTGAACAACATGAGGGCTGAATACGAAGATCTGGCTGAGCAGAACCGCAAAGATGCGGAGGCTTGCTTTAAAGAGAAGGTATATCCGTGGCCGGGACACTGGAAGGGGCTCTTTGGGTAAACAGTCGAGCCGGTTACGAACCCTTGTGTCCATTCCTCTTCAGAGCGCGACGCTGCAGCGACAGATTTCAGATGATGCAGGAGCAGCCACAGCGGCCAGAAATGAGCTGATGGAGCTGAAACGCAACCTGCAGACTCTGGAAATAGAACTCCAGTCCATCTCAGCGATAGTACGTAGGAAGGAAACGGGGGCTGTCCATCTCCCGGCTTTCTACTGCCTCAGCAAAACACCCCAAGCAGGGTATTTTGTTAAAAAAAAGGGGGAGGGGGTAGGTTTGTTTACTTACAATTTTGGAAGCTGCAACTCTAGGTAGCATGACCCCAAATGTGGCAAGGCCCTCCCTGGCTACATCACATCATGGTGAGTGGCATCATTACAAAAGTTTGAGCATAAGACACGAAGCTAGAACTGTTTTTAAAATAACTCTCTCTGGAGAACTAACTAGTGTCTGACTAGAACCAAATCAACTTACTCCAAGAGTAGAGCCCTTAGTGACTTCTTAACACCACCTCCCCCGCTAGCCCCACCTCTTAAAGGTCCCCACATAGCTTAATATCACCATACTGGGACCAAGTTTCGGATACATCAGTTCTTGAGGGGACATACTCAAACCACATCCAAAACCTAACATTGCATATGCATAGGTAAGTAAATACATGTGTACAGTGGATATTTTTAATATTTTATTTTATGTCTATGCGAGTTTGGCCTGCAGGTATGTATGCATATTGTGTATGTGCCTGGTGCCTGTGGGCTCAGAAGAGGATGTCCGATCCCCTGGAGCTGGAGTTACAGATGGTTGAGAGCCACCAGGAAGGTGCTGGGAACCCAGGTCCTCCGCAAGAGCAACAAGTATTCTTAACTGCGGAGCCATTTCTTCAGCCCCTATAAGACAAATGTTTAAAACATTAAATGTAATGTATATAAATGACTAGAATATGCTATATTAAGTAATATGAATCCCATAATTAAATGAATATAATATATTAAGTGACAGGAATTGCATCCACAAGCGCTACTTTTGACACACCAACCCCAAATGTCAACGTTCTTTTCTCCACGAATCCCACCAGTTTTGACTTTCAGTTGAAAACACGTGCACCTCGTACACATGCGGACATGTCGCCCTCTCCAGCACATCACTCTGCTGTTCTTTCAGAAACAGTCCTATGAGAGTTCCTTGGCTGAGACTGAAGGGAATTACTACGCTCAACTCCAGCAAATCCAGGAGCAGATCAGGGGGCGGGAGGAGCAGCTGCAGCAGATCCGAACCGAGACAGAGGGGCAGAAGCTGGAGCATGAGCAGCTGCTGGGCATCAAAACGTGTTTAGAGAAGGAGATTGGCATGTACTGCAACTTACTAGATGGAGAGGAACGGTGAGTGCTGATGTGCAAAACAACCAAGTGCAAAGTAGGCTTTTGTATGCAATTATTATACAAGTCACATATTGTTTAAGTATATTACGTGCTTAATACAAAAGTATAGCATATATTACACATTTAGTATATGTTCTTCTTATTTTATGATATATAGCATATTGCATCCCATAACTTCTTAAAATCTGTGTGTGTGTGTGTGTGTGTGTGTGTGTGTACAATATTGCATTCAATGAAACAAAAACAGACAGAAATTTGAAATCAGAACTTACAGGGTTCTTTGGCTTGAGTGTTGTGGTTGTTGTTGATGGTGACTTTTAGAGACAGAGTCTCATTGCGTAGTCCAGACCCTGAACTCTGTGATCTTCCTGCCTCAGCCTCCTGAGTACTAGGATTACAGGCATGGGCCACACACATAGCCTAGAAATCAACAATCTAACTATGGAAGCCATTTGCATGCTAAGTATATGAAGAACAATTAACTATAAAATCCTTGGTCATCCCAGTACTCTGGTCCAAGGAAAAATTGGCTTTTTTTTATGCTTGTGTTTAAATACATTTTTTATAACTCAACCTGTTGTGTTACTTCACTAGTGACCACACACACACACACACACACACACACACACACACACACTGTCCTGGTTCAGAATGATTAAGAAGATTTCACTGCATTGGTGGTATGGTGGTGAGCACATTACCTCCTGAGATGGCACAGAGAGAAATCAGAGTTTGTTAGCCAAGACCCCAAAAGCCCCAGAATCACATCCTGGGTGTGGATCACATCCTGGGTGAATCTGAACACATGGTTAAACCCCTTTGAAGCACAGTTACCTCTCTGGTAAAGCTGGAAATACAGCGAAACCACTGTTCTCGGCGGCAGCACCTCACCGTGAAGCTAAAATGCCTTGAGAGAGGCTGACTCTCAAAACCTACGTGGTATCAGCGGCTGCTACTAAATGGCTGCCCATTTCACCCTGGATAAACTGCCTTCTTTGCAGTCTCTGAGGTCTATTCTTTGTTTGTTTTGTTGTTGTTGATGATGTTGGCTTTTGTTTTTAATATATCCCAACCTCAGTTTCCCCTCCCTCTCCACTGCTCCCAGTACCCCGGTACCTTTCATCTCCCAAAAATCCACTCCTCCTCCTCTTCTCCTCCTCCTCCTTGTTTCCCATCAGAAAAGAGCAGACCTCTCAGAGATGTCCACCAAACACAGCATAACAACATATAATAAGACGAGGCGCAAGCCCTCACGTCAGGGCTGGGCAAGGCAACCCAGTAGGTGTTGGTAGCATAGCAGTGACAGCTCCCTCTTCAGTGTTCGGAAACCATTCAGTCTTCACTTAACTTACAGTACCTTTTAGGCAATGTTAAAAACATAACTTTTTTGCCGGGCAGTGGTAGCGCACATCTTTAATCCCAGCCCTTGGGAGGTAGAGGCAGGCAGATATCTGAGTTTGAGGCCAGCCTGGTCTAAAAAGTGAGTCACAGGACAGGTAGAGCTACACAAAGAAACCCTGTCTTGAAAAATAAAAATAAAAATAAAAAAAAACTTTTTACATGAAATTGTTGTCTTTCTAACATTAAATACTACTCTGTTTTTTAGGTGTCTATTTTCTTTTTTTTTTCTTTTTTTCTTTTTTTTCTTTTGTTTGTTTTGTTTTGGTTTTTGGTTTTTCAAGACAGGGTTTCTCTGTGTAATAAATCCTTGGCTTTCCTGGCTGGCCTCAAACTCAGAGAGCTCCTCCTGCCTCTGTCTCCCAAATGCTGGAGTTAAAGGCATGCACCACCATGCCTGACTAGATCTCTGTTTTCTACAGTCCCTGGTCCAGCTCCTTCTACAAGCGGGCACTGAACTGCTGAGTGCTGCCCGCGTTTTTGGATGGAAAAGAGGATGTCTGGCATAAGCAGCCATTTAATTTCTTTTCACGACGCTGATGTTGCAAACAGCTCATTAATGTCCCTTTAAAATAGAACGATTTGAAAACTTACTGAAACTAGAACTCCAAAATTATTGTTTCTGGGGCTGGAGCGATGACTCAGCAGTTAAAAACAAGTTTGATTCCCAGCACTCATGTCAAACAGTGCACAATCTCCTGTAACTCCAGATCCAGGGGATCTAATGCCCTCTTCTGGCCTCCACAGGCACCTGCATAAATGTGGATAACACACACATGCACATATATAACGGGAGCAGCTTCTTGGTAGCCGCATAGTTTCAAATAGACTCTGTTTGCTGGCGGCGAGCAATAAATTACTTTTAATTTAAAAAAAACGTTATTTCCAATTCACAATCCTTTATGAGCTTCTAATTGGAAGAAAAAGACAATAATCTACTCTTCTCTTCACAGAAGAAGTGAATCCACATGCTACAAAGCAAAGGACGGCAAGCCTGCAAATGAAGTCAATGGTATGGACGGGATTTCAGTTTAATTCTGTCTGGGCACGCGTGTGAGTGTGTGTGTGTGTGTGTGTGTGTGTGTGTGTGTGTGTGTGTGCCTGCTCTCCACCTTGCCCTTTGAAACAGTGTCTCTCGATCGTCTGGAACTTGTCAGTTTGGTCAGGCTGGCCGGCCAGTGAGTGCCCCTGTCTCTGCCTCCCCCATGCTGGGATGACAAGCCTGCACACCACCCTGGCTTTTGTACCCGCCTGCTAGGGATTGGACTCATACAGCAAGAGCATCTCTCACAGAGCCATCCCCCCAGCCCTAGGTGAATCTACAGAACCCTCTCAGTGTTATCAAATGAGCTCCTTCTTTGTTAACTAAATTTGCTCTTCAGTTTAGATCTAGTGAATTACCTAGTGAGGTTTTTGTGGCTCTATCTATCTGTCTGTCTATCTATCTATCTATCTATCTATCTATCTATCTATCTATTTCTTATTTGTCTATTTATTTTTACCTAAAGTTTTGCTTTGTAGCTCAAACTGGCCTGGAACGCATAGTTTTTTGTTTGTTTTGTTTTGTTTTTTATTTTGCCCTTTGCCTATCACATTCTAGGATTACAGATCTGTACCACCATACTCACCTGACAATCCTTAATGTTCATATCTTATATCGCTGTAGAATAGATACAATGAAATTATAAAATCGCTATCATAAAGAATAATCCCTCCAATATCTTTAGTGTCTAGAATGCATTATTTTTCAGTTTTACTACGTAATAAAAGAGCTTCTTTTAAGTTGCTAAGCTAAGAGAAGCTGGTATTTAAAGAAGGCAATCGCCAGGCCTGGCCAAGCAGACCTACAGTCCCAAGTAGCTGGGAGGCTGCAGTAGGAGATCTGTAAATTCTACCCTCGTCTGGGTCACAGAGTGAGGCGGAAGCCGGTTTGAGCTATTCAATGGAATGCTGTCTCAAAATAAAGCGTGAAATGGGGGCTGGGCATACAGGTGATAAATGGAGCCCTGACCTATCCTATATGCTTTGAGTCTCTGAATTCAACCTCTAGTTCTAAAAGGGAAAGGGGGAGGGAGGAGAGGGAGGGAGGAAGGAAAGGAGAGAAGGAGAGAGGGAGGGAAGGAAGGAGAAAGGAAGGGAGGGGGGCATTGATTGTTCCAGACCCGATGTTTTAATAGACTGTTTTAATGCATACTTCCTTTGTGCTTTCAAGTACCCATTGCAGAGAGAGAAAGAGAAAGACAGAGGAGAGACAGACAGAGAAGGAGAGAGAGCAAGAGAAAGAAGAAAGAGAATTCAAGCAATCAATATGGATCTTGTTAAACGCTGACTTTAAACATAGTGCTGTATCTCAATTGTCTTCAAACTTACAAAAACCAGTTTTTAAAAACAGACCTGCCATGACTAAGTGCCTTTCCCCTATTAAGACTGAGCACTGACCTTTCCCTGATTTCATTGTAGACTCAACAGAAGAGACGTTTGTCAGAACGGTGGCTGAGGAGCTAGATCAACTCGGCAGCCTCCTTTCCCTGAGAGTGCACTCGGTAGAAGAAAAATCTTCTAAAATCAGCAACATTACCATGGAGCAGCGGGTGCCTTCCAAAGCCCTGTAGTGACTGAAAGATCGTTCTTAAAACAAAAGGCTGTCTCTGCAAAATTCCAGTGGTCAAGTAACATAAGAAAATGATCTGTGCCTGTTCTTAAAACTCCTCAGAGGACTAGACTCGGGTTTCCTTTCCCCACTTCTCACACTGTCACAGGTAATACAGGCGGAGGTGCCGGGACCCTTCCTGGACAAAGAAAAGAAATCTGTGGAAAGCCATTATGAAGCCAATATGAAGCAGAGTTGGGGTTTACTAAAAGACATTTTTAACTTGGATCTGAAACTCGGGTCCAAAGAGAGGTGTTCAGAGAAGAATGAGGTGTACCCTAGCATTTTTTTTGGTAGGTTTTTAAGACAGGGTTTCTCTGTGCTAACAGCTCTGGAACTTTATTGACCAGGCTGGCCTCGAACTCACGGAGATCTGCCTGCCTCTGCCTCCCCTCCAAAGTGCTGGGATTAAAGGCATGTGCCATCACCACCCGGCAAACACTTAGGCGTCTCTATCACAGGTATGTGTAGGAGTTTGCTGCTTCTCAAGTTATCTCTCCACAGGTTACAAGAAACGCCCCTCTTGTTTCTTTAACATTGCTCGAAGGGCACAGCTAACACGGTTAAAAGTGAGAAGAATTTCCTTCTGTAAGGAAGGGTAGAAGATGGATCGATGGGGCTGTTGTTTAGATTGAGGCATGAGAAGGGCTCGGAGGTTCTAAGTATGTACAGTTCAGCTAGACAAGGTGTCTTTGGGGAAAGTCATGCTGTCTCTCAGGCCATTTGGGCTTTAACGGGGATTTCTGAAGTTTCTGACCTTTCTCAGGAGAAAAGGCAGGTCATACTCTAAGCCTTTCCTTCCATGTCACCATAATGTTCCTATCTGTCAAACCTGCCCCAATACTGTTGTAAGCCTTTCCAGGAAATGAAACAATCTTGGTAGTTTTTGTTTTTATTTTGTGAACCTTTAGCCATCTCATGAAGAGTTCTTCTATTGCAAATTTTGTTTGTTGGTTTGTCTGTTGTTGGTTATTTGTTTGTTTTTCACAGAGACATGGTTTCCCTGTGTAGCTCTGTCCTGGAACTCACTCTGTAGATAAGGTTGGCCTTGAACTCACAGAGATCTGCCTGCTTCTACCTCCCTGAATGCTGGAATAAAAGGCATGCACCACCACCTCCTGGAACAAATTATTTTTGTATATCTGCCTTTTTATAATTTCCACAGCTGCTTCCCACACGACTAGACCAAGGGTGAACTAAGGAAACGCTGTCCTTCACCTCATGGTCACATTTGCCTCAATAAACGCAAAAAGCAGGAAGGACACCAGCCCTAACCTTGGATCCCAAATCCCAGTTAACTGTGCAGTCATCTATTTGGCCTTCTAGGGGTGCAGAAGTTAATACATCCTTAGATCGTTAGGGTCTGTTCACTCTTCTGATGCTTAGACGAATGATCCAGGAATGTTCTCAAATCTTACTGGCATCCTCTGAGTACAAAACCATGCCTGACCCTATGCGGTAGACAATCATTAGCAAAGAAACCCACAACTCATCAAAGGGCAGAGAATAATCGCTCGGGCCACGCAGTCCTCAGTCATAAATGGAATATCTATAGCATACCCCCTCCCTTGAAGCTCAGGAAATATCTCCAAAAAGGGGGAAAGACTCTAAGAGCCAAAGCCATGGAGGACCAGATTGAAACCACGTCTTGTGGACATGACCGGGTCACAGCACTCATGAGCGCTTGGCCGCTGCCGTTGCCCACACAAGATGAACACAACATCGGGCCAATCAGCAAACATGAATAAAACAGGAAGGGGCTCATAAGCCCCACCCCTAGCTGAGGTGCTACTGACAGTTGAAGGCTTCCAGGAGCAGGAGAGTCAGTTTTTTGGGGGGAGGTGTGACCCCTATTAGGTAGATCATTCTCCAGTGGGTGGCTCCACACTCATGTGTATATGAGAAGCACAAATCAGACAGAGTCAATGGATTATAAAAATGGGAGGGACGTGATGTTGGGAGGGGGCTGGAGCACGGATCTGGGAGGAGTTATAGGAAGAATAGGGGGTGAATATGATCAAAATACAGCGAGTACATAAATTCCCAAAGAATTAAATGCAATGAAAACAATATAATAAAAAATAGTGTGCCTGAAAATCTGACACAACCTTCTTCTTGGGAAGTGCAGCCAGGGTTGAAAAATCACAAGAACATTTAGTTTAAAAAGTTCTTCCACTGCGCCCAAATAAGGCAGGCAGCAATACAATAACCTGGTTCTCCAACACGCACGGCTGGCATCGCTGAAGGCCTTCAAGGAACTGGGGTATAGACAGCATGGAACTCAAAACATCAGCGCTCACTCTTCTGAGGGGACATCTCTGTCTTGACCACTGTTTCTTCCAACTCCCATACAGTGTAGTTGACTATGACCCAGAAACAATTGCTAAAGACGCTGACATAGCTTGAAGGGGATGAACCTACAGATCCAAGATGTTGACGTAGCTGACTGTTCCCTTGGCAGGGTCTGTTGTCATGAATGTCCCCAGCTGTGATGCTCCAAGCTATCATTTCAGGGTGTGAGTTGGATTAAGTCAGGTTAGAAGCGCTCCTGAGTGCAAACTATAGTGGCAAAAGCTCATATTTATCGAGTGTGCTTAAATAGACTTTAAATGCATTTGCCGCACACAGCGCCTGTCTGTGCTCTATGCGCTACCATACAGTTCGCGAGCTTTGGGCGAGGGGCTGGAGGTTGAAACATACAGAGACACACAGACAGACAGAGACACGGACCTCTAGTCACTGGTAAGAAGCCCTTTATTTAATAGCACCATGGAGGCTTATACACCCAACAGTCAGGTGGGCCAACAGGTGAAAACCTCATCCTCTGATCCTCAAGGCCAAGGCAACACGGGCTCATGAAGCGTGAAGCAGAGCTGGTAAACAACGTTGACACAGCTTTCAGTAACTCAGATCAGAGGAAAGTAAAAATCTCTAGCAGGGAAGAGCAGCTGGAGGCCTGGACTCTAAATGGTCACAACATGCATTACCCAATTTCATCTTCTTTTTAAAAAGTTCCATGTTTTATCTTCTGTTTATATATGAGAGTTTATATATATTATACATGTATATATGTATAATATGTATATATATTTTAATATATATATATTCAAAGAGCTTAAGGAATTTCCCAAAGGCTGCTCAGCTGATATACAGTGGGACCTAGATTTAAATGCAAATCTCTTCGTCACCAGGGTGACCAGAGGCATTGCATTTATCTCTAGAGGGGAAGAACTGATAGAATAAGTGTATATTCAAAGAGAATTTGTTCATCATCTCACATAGTACAGTCAGGGTGGCCCAGCTGTGGCAATCTTCACACTGAAGAGGGTAAAAACTCAGTAGCTACTTAGTCCAAGAGGCTGGATGCCTCAGCAGTCCCAACCTGCTGCCGACAGAGTGCAGGACTCCCGAGGGCCACTGGTCTTGGTTCTGATCTCAGCAAAGGATGATGACAGCAGGAGGAGCAAAAGCTGCAGGAGCAACAGGAGAGATGCACAGGCTAGCAAGAGGCAAAGGCGAGCAGGCAAAACAGCCACAGCTTTCCCCCTCAGACATTCTTATACCTAGGCTACTGCTGGAATGAGCCGGAAGGATTCCCCCTCTCAAGTAATCCTTCCGGGAAATACCCTTGCAGACTCACTCAGAGGCAGGTCTCTTGGTCGACTCTAATTGAGTTGACAAGCCAAGATTAAACATCACAGTCCTGATGTGTAAAATAGAATCAGCATAGGAATTTCACATTCTGTTTTCTCAGTAAGATTCTTCTGCCACCAACAGGCAGGTTCTTCCATGCAGAGTCACCAATGATCCAACAAAGAGCAGGGCTACTAACAGACTGGGCTACATTCTACCCATACTCTCTTCTCTGCTAACTTACCTCCAGGTCCTCCTTAGTACTTCCCTCCCCCTCCCCCACCCAATTAAGTCTAGTTGTTGGACCCCTGCCTACCTAAGGCTACTATTTTCCTCAGTATGTTTCATCAGCTCTCATTCTGACTGTTAGGGTCACTTAGAGGCTGGATCCTAGAAACACATGGTAAACTTACTATTTAGAAATCCCAACAGGGGGGCTGGAGAGATGGCTCAGAGGTTAAGAGCACTGACTGCTCTTCCAGAGGTCCTGAGTTCAATTCCCAGCAACCACATGGTAGCTCATAACCATCTGTAATGAGATCTGGTGCCCTCTTCTGGTGTGTGTGCAGGCATGCAAGCTAAATAAATAAACATTAAAAAAAAAAAAGAAAGAAATCCCAACAGGGGACCCTCT
The DNA here is from genome assembly GCA_025134845.1 of Neodon shergylaensis. Lineage (NCBI taxonomy): Eukaryota > Metazoa > Chordata > Mammalia > Rodentia > Cricetidae > Neodon > Neodon shergylaensis. The sequence goes on from JABTXL010003002.1 coordinate 343,315, forward strand.
TTATCTTATGACTACCAGAAATCTTATGGTGCTTCCTTATTCACAATAGAGTTCCTTTCTTTTCAAAAATAAGCTAGTTACTACTTTTCTGTGTTCAAGTTTTCCTTTTTTTTTTTTTTTTTTTTTTTTTGTTCTTGGAGACAAAGTTTCCCTGTGTAACAGTCCTAGCTGTCCTGGAACTAGCTCTTGTAGACCAGGCTGGCCTCCAACTCACAGGGATTCACCTGCCTCTGCCTCCTGAGTGCTGGGATTAAAGGTGCCACATTTTCCTTCTTAAGCAGATAGACAGGCTTGCCTCCATGATAGATTTCTAAGTAGTACAGGCCTTTGATGAAAACAACTCCTTATGGAGACAAGGAAGTTTAAGCAGTCTTCCTTGTTTCCAAAAAGTCAATATTTACAATAAATAAATAAATAAAAGTCTCTCCAATACAAAAATTTCACTGGACATTCTTTTGCTCTTTTGTAATTTTATTATTTATTCTTTGAGAATTTCATACATACAATTTTGTCATGTTCTTTCCCCAACTCCCTACCTGACTAGACTTTCTTAACAGTGAACTAACAATAACATAATGTTGAATACACAGCAGGCAGATAAGATTAAGACCATGATGGAACAAAAGACGGGTCTTGTAGGGGCCATGGTAAGACAGACCTTAAGTCCCAGTACTCTGGAGGCAGAGGCAGACAGATCATCATGGCGAAGGCCATGGCGGCATGGAGAAGTAGCTAAGAATCCTATATCTTGTAGTCAACAGGAAGTCGGGGTCGATTGAGCCAAGCTTTAGCAAAAGAGACTTTGAGGCCCACCCCCACAGTGACACACTTTCTCCAACAAGGCCACACCTTCTAGCAGAGCTATTCCTCCCAATAGCACCACTCCAGTTGGGGGCCATTTTCTTTCCAACCACCGCACTCTCAACAATACAGACTATTGCCATCACTCTTGGTTGTCCACCAGAACTTGATGATAAGGACCTAGTAATATTTAGTTGCAAGTGTCACTTCCAGCCTGCCAAGCGCTTTATGCTTGGACTCCAACTCCCAGCCTGCCAAGTGCTTTGCACTTGGACTTCAACTCCCAGCCTGTCAAGTACTGACCCCCACAGGGTATTTAAGCTCACATGGAAAAGAGAAATACGTGGTTTTGGGTTTGAGTGTGTGCTCCCTCTGTCTTTCCCTCACCATGCCCTCCCGGCCACCCAGGAGTGTGCCATCTATTAAACACGGGCATTTAACATGGTTTAATCTGCTCTGATTGGAGTTCTTTTGTGTGGCTTGTCTTAAGATTTTTCCTAACAGACCTATGGCTAAAGACAACACACACATTGGCTCTATGTATGGAGCAGTCACAGTAATGATTGCTCAGAATGTGTCCTCCCTCCTGACTAGCTCTCAGCACTGGGAAATGTTATGCAGGCTTCTGGGACAAAATAATAATAATAAATAATAAGAATAATAGCAACGATGATAATCAGTCATCTTACTTAGCTGTGAACCCTGTGAAACACTCATTGTGAGTGTGGTAATTGAGAAGTACATGTTCTTAATCACTAAGCCCTTCCATACGCCCATTACTGTTATTCTCTTTTAAATCCTCCATAGGGTTAGGGATGGCTCTGGAGGTGAATTGCTTGCTGTGCAAACATGAGAACCAAAGTTTAGATTCCCAGCTCCCAGGTAAAAGGAAGACTTGGCAACTAGTCTGCCATCCCAAGGCTGGGCTAGAGAGACAGGAGGATCCTAAGGACTTGATGAACAGTCAATCTAGATAAAATGGGGAACTCCAGGTTCAGTGAGTGATCCTATCTCAAAAACTAAAGTAGAGGTGGGTGGCAAGACAGCTCAGTGTTAAAGCACTTGCCACGCCAGTCTGTGGACCCGAGCTCAATCCTTAGAATCCAAATAAAGGCAGGAGGAGAGAAGCAACTCTCCAAAGTTGCCCCTGACTCCATACACATATAAATACATCAAAAGCACATGTATACACAGTAACAAAATTTTTAAAGATACAGGTAGGAACAATAGAAGAAGTTGGCCTCTGGCATGTACACACACATGCGGTCCTACAATACCTTATCAAAACCTGTTGGAACTAATACATGAATTCAGTAAAGTTGCCGAAAACAATATCCACAAGTGAGAATCAGCGGCATTTCTATCTCAGAAATCACAAAGCATCACAGAACAAAGCAATCCGTCTACCACAGAACAGAAATACCTAAGGGAAAAGTGTAGCGCGGGAGGTAAAGGATCATACAGACCCTTGGCAGCTTGGGGGGAGGGCGGGAGTTTGGGGAGGCGGAGGCAGGAGTCCGGAGAGGCTGCAGACCCTTGGCGGCTTCCAGGGAGAGAGAGTTCATCTTCTATTGAGGGTGTGGCTCCTGGTAGGTTATAAGATAGGCAATCTCTTCATAGACATGCTCCTGGGAGTATATGAGCAGCGTAAATTGTAATAAGAGGTTATTTTTTTAAGAGAATACAAAATTGGAAAGGTAGGGTGTGAGGTGAGGTTGTGAGGTTAAATATCAAAATACATCCATTATACAAAATTTCCAAAATAATAAGTAAACGCATTTTTAAACATTACAGAAGAAATAAAAAAGAACATTAAGTGTAAAGGTATCTCATGTTCATGGATAAGAATTGAAATGATTAAAATGTTTATATACAGAGTCAATAAAACCTCTATTAAAACTAAGTACACCTTTTCACAGAGTTAGAGAAAACAGTCTTAAAGCTCATGTGGAACCACAGAGCGTCTTGAACGGTTAGAAGAGAGAACGACATTGAAGGCATCAATCCACTTGATCTCAAAACTCATACCAATGTCAGTAATTTAAAATACCATGTACCACCACAACATGGCGGAAGAAGAGAGACCAGGAATAAACCCACACATTTACAATCAATTTATTCTTTTAAAATCCCCAAACTACACACTGGGCAGTGTCTTCAGTTGATAATGTGGGGGAACTGGAGAGAAAATGAAGACTTTGGGGCCTCACCTTACCTATATACAAAAATCAACATGAAATGGATTTAACTGCTAAAAACATGGCCTGAAAATTAGGGTTACTAGAGAAAAAACATAAGGAAAAACTTCCTAACATGTCTGGATAAACTTTTTTAAGATATATTTCATTTTTAATTATATGTGCGTGCATGTATGTGTGTGTGTATACTTGTGTGTGTGTATCTGTATGTATGTGTGCCACATATGTGTGTATAGGTGTGTGTGTATATGTATGTGTGCCACATATGTGTGTGTATAGGTGTGTGTATATATATGTATGTATGTGTGTGTATACTTGTGTGTGTGTATCTGTATGTGTGTGTCACATATGTGTGTGTATAGGTGTGTGTGTATCTATATGTATGTGTGCCACATATGTGTGTGTATAGGTGTGTGTGTGTATCTATATGTGTGTGTGCCACATATGTGTGTGTATAGGTGTGTGTGTGTATCTGTATGTATGTATGTCACATATGTGTGTGTATGTGAACGCCCATGGAGGCAAAAAGACGGCATCAGATCCCCTGAAGCTGGAGTTGTAGGTGGTTGTGAGTTGCCTGATGTGGGTACTGGAAACTAAACTTAAGTCCTCTGAAAATATGGCAAATGCTAAAAAAGAGGGGGGAGAGAGGGAGGAGTAAAAGAAAAGAAAACCTAAATACAGTCATCAAATGCAGCATTAGAAACATGGAACTATAAAACACTAAAAAGTTTCCTCAGAACAAAAAAAAAAAAACAACAACAACAAAAATAAATAAATAAAACAGAGTAAAGAACTGACCAGCACACTGTGAGGAAACGTTGCGAACCCAGTCTCTAATAAGATTGTTAGTATTCGAAGTATATAAAGAACTTGACTAAATAACAAGAAAACAGCCTGATTTAAAAGACGTTCCTTTAAAGAAACTGTCAGTGGGTCTTTGAAGAGAAATTCAGCCTCAATAATCGCATGGAAGGACAAGGGGGAAATGTTGGTCAGGGGCATAAAATTGCAGTTAGGAGACATAAGTTCAGGAGAGGCATTACACAATTAGGTGACTACATTAATACCAGTGCATGCTTTGCTTGAAAATTGCTGAGTATATTCTAAGTGTCTCACTGCCAAAATATGTGAGGGATGGATATGTTAATTAGCTAGACTCAGTCATTCCACCGCGTGTGCGTAACGAAACATCGTATCCTATAAGTGCGCATAGATATATGTCGTTCAAATTTCATTTACATGTGGGCTTTTCATATTTAGGGTTTTCAACTGATATATATGAACCCACACCCAGTGAATAGTTACCATCCCATGGCTTTTACCTGAGCTAAATAAATCACGTAAAGATGAAACTGTTCCTTCTAAGCTGGCTTCAAATTGTGTGGGGTCAGGAAATTAACTGATGTCCTTCCAAGCTCCCACAAAACATAACAGCAATTAGAGGTGTGTCCCTAATTACCAAAGTGGATGAGCGGAGGAGACAACCGTGCTCACTCTGAAGAGTCAACAAAGCATGTTCATGTTGCACGTGTCAGCAGAATGGCGGCTAATTTCCCATCGGACACCGTGACAAGAGGACTTTGGAAGAAATGAACAAACCACAGCCTCATGGTTGAAGGGGCAAGGAGAGAAACCGTGGCCACTGCTCAAGCAATGTAGGAAGGATTGGAACGACTAAGTGGAGTCTCAGACACATCAAAAGCTGCCTTGGTGAGATAACCCAGAACCCCCGATGCCAGATTTCTGTTCTGTGACGGAGCCCCAAGCGTTATCTACTCAGGCTAGAAGGGAACTATATGACTCACTGGTAATTTTAAATTGTAATAATGAGTCTGCCATTACTCCACCCGGATCCATTCCTCAGATAAACACCAACCTAGGGGCAACTGTCCTTCTACAGAGACGAGTCCGGCAAAGTTAGTTACTAATTAGAAAAAATCACCCAATTATGCTAACTTGCTGAGGGTGGCAAGCCAAGCTTTACTCTATGTAGGCAGAATTTCCTAGAACACCCTTGAGAAATTGTCTATAAAAAGGCAAACCAAGCCATCAGGGTCAGAAGGCACTCCATTCTGACTTTGAAGAACACAGCTCTGTGACCCGCTTGCCCCAGGATCATGTCTCTTCGTCTTTCCAGTGGATCCAGGAGGTCCTATGCCCGTCCCAGCGCAGGATCACTCAGGGGAACCAGCTTTGGGGCTGGGAATGCTTGTGGCATAGGAGGCATCGGAAGTGGCTTCTCCTGCGCCTTTGGGAGCAGTTCTACAGGAGGAAACACGGGGGTGGCTAACTCCTGTGCTGGCTTCACCGTGAATGAGGGGGGCCTTCTCTCTGGCAATGAGAAGGTGACCATGCAGAACCTCAACGACCGCCTGGCCTCCTACCTGGAGAATGTACAAGCGCTGCAAGAGGCCAACGCCGACCTGGAGCAGAAAATCAAGATCTGGTACGAAAAATTTGGACCAGGCTCCTGTCGGGGTCTCGATCATGACTATAGTAGATATTTCCCAATCATTGATGACCTTAAAAACCAGGTAAGAAATTATATTTTTGCAGTCACGTTATGTAGTTTACTATGTGAATTTCTCTTTACTGAAAAAGTCCTGCTACATCTTTATTTGTGGTTATTCTAGTGACATATTACTTTAGCAATGGAAATAGTCAGAAAGTAGATTCGAATGTTTAACCTCATGTCTAAAATACCCTTGATGATAGCCTCATATTTTTTGTTTGTTTTATTTTGGTCTTTCAAGACAGGGTTTCTCTATGTAGCACTGGCTATCCTGGAATTCTCTCTGTTAGACCAGGCTGGAGCTTTGCCTGCCTCTGCCTCCCCAGTACTGGGATTAAAGGCGTTCTCTACCTACTTAATTTTTATCAGTGGCATTTTCTAACACAATAATAATAATAACTTTTTTAACTATTGCGATAAATGGCCTTTTAAAAAGTCACACTCCTGGTTTCCAGATCATCACTTCGACCACCAGCAATGCCAATGCTGTTCTGCAGATTGACAATGCCCGGCTGACAGCCGATGACTTCAGACTCAAGTAAGTTGTCCCAGAGTGAAGGGAATTCGTGCGGGCTTAATTCAAACTTCTTTTTAATCGCGCCATCAGAGACTAGCCACTCTCATTCCAACATTAAAACACTTATTCCTGTCCTCAGTGAAGCTATGGTTACCTGAACAAAGTCAAGCCAATAAGATCAGTCAGCATCCCAGCAGGCAGCGCTGATAGGACTCTAGGGTACAAAAAAAAAAAAAAAAAAGAACCTGGAAATGGGAGGGGCCATGCTGGGGGTTACCCAAGGGGAGTGTGAGTAGGGAGCTCAGGGCAGGATGGGTGTGACCAAGACACATCTTAAATTCTTTTAGAAAAGAAAAGAAAGTGAATGCTATCGCTTTTCTATACCTTGGCTAGTTTTAGTGATTGTTTATAAAACGAGTGCCCGATAACTTACTTCTTTTTTTGTCAAACACCTCTCACATGTTAAAAAAAAATGGCAAGTGTACAATAAACTTCAAAAATGTCACAAAAGTGGCCAAATTTGCCACTTCAGAAGTCCCGAGTTTGGAGTATACCCATGATTGCTGACCGTCTCCAACCGGGTGACAAACTGGAAAACATCACTGCCACTTTTGAAGGTACGAAAATGAGCTGGCTCTCCACCAGAGCGTGGAGGCTGATGTCAACGGGCTGCGCAGAGTTCTGGATGAAATAACGCTGTGCAGAACCGACCTGGAGATTCAGTACGAAACCCTGAGTGAGGAGCTCACTTACCTCAAGAAGAACCACAAAGAGGTAAGGGCGTGCGTGCGGGCGGGCTCTGCTCTGCTTCTCCACACTGCCCGCAGCAGATAGCGCCCCCACTGGCCCTCACAGGCAGGCAATTGGTCCGAAGGCTCTTTGTCAAACCCACAGGAAGCCAGCTTTTCTTCCCAGGTGTTGAGTGGCCTGTATCTAGTCACTCTTATTCTTATGCCCACTTTCCCATGGCTGGGCGGAAGAACCCTGCTTTCCAGACCGCTTCTAAGATCAGTGGCTGACTGTCATTATAGCTGTTAAGTGGTCTACTTAGACAATTATATCTAATTAGACGAAATGAATGGGCTTTGGAAGCTATTCTAAGAAAACTGGATCTTAATTTCTGTGTAACAGTAGCGCACATTAGCTTCTGACAGACGGAATATGATCGTAATATTAAGACCCTTTTTAATAATATTTGCATTAGTTCTTTCTTCGAGACTTTCAAGCAATAGATGTTGATCATGATCACCCTTCCTCCCCCAACTCCTCCCATAGTCCTTCTCTCCACCCCTCACCTCCCTACCCACCCAACTTTGAACTTTCTTCGCCCCTCCCCACATCGAGTTTAGTTTGCACGGCTTAACTACTCTTGGAAATGGGGCCCGCCCTGGAGTGAGATCATTCCCAGGGGTCACAGTTAGACAAAACTGACTCCTCCGCTCCCAGCAGCTATCAAATGCCAATTGTGGCTCTGCTAGATGGAGGATTTTGTGCCCAACTTCCCCGTTCCTTGCTTGGATTTTGTCTGGCTTGAGCCTGTGAGAGTCCGAGGGACGCTGTCACAACCTCCATGAATTTGTATGTGCAGCTTCCCTATTGTGTCCAGAAATCACGGCTTCCTTGGCACTGTGCACCACCTCCGAGTTTTCCGATCTTTCCACCCCCTCTTCCGCAATGATCCCTAAGCCTTGAGGGGAGGTGTGTGGTATACAGCTCCCATTTAACACTTCAAATATATTCTTACTAGACACCATGATAGACATGAACCAGCACGTAGCATCCTGAAGTGCTCACTTGATCACGAAGCCACTGTTTTTACAATCCATATTTTCTGTTCTAATAAAAAGGGGGTGGGGTGTCTTTAAATTATTTTGGTATTTTTTTAAATGGTCCAAGATATCCACAGTTAAGACAAATGCTTAAATCGGGAGCTAGCATGCTACTTGGTTAGTCGCGAGGCTAGCTTGTAAACTAAACTGCTGGCATTACAGTGTTCGTTTGGCACGGTGAGTTCACGTGTGGTTATAATCCACGGCAGTTACTCAAAAAACTGTTCATAAGTCAGGAGCAATTGGCATTTTAAAAATACTCTGCTTAAGAATGGGCCCACCGATACACAAGTTTTTCCTTGGTTTTTAATCTTTTTTTTTTTAAACTGGGGGAGTTTTCACTCAGCTCTGTGGTCTTTAAAGCCACCTGCAGAGACAGAGACGGTGCAGTGAACTCACAGCAGGAAGGAACTGGTCTAAGGACCAACCGGGGATTGGCTTCCTGGAGGAAAGAAAGCTGCTCTGACCCAGGAGCGAGGAGGAAGGTCTTGGCAGCAAACAGCGGGCCTGTGATTCTTTAATTTGTACTGGCTTGGCAGGGACACCTGCTCTCCATGTACTTAGAATGGACTTAGCCAATAGCACCCCGTTCAGACAGAAGACTGTATCGTCTTTGACAGCAGCCCAGATTCCTGCTGTCACGATGACAGGAATCATGAGAACCAGCATTCACATGTCAAACAATATTGCAAAGCCACGGTGTTATCAATCCTTCCTCTGCTCTTAATTTTTTTTTAAATTACTTTCAGTTTTCAGATTAATCACAATTTCCCCCAAATTAACATAGCTACGACTCGCCAGAACCAGAAATCACACAGGGATATGTGTGACTCAAACGTCCAAAAGAGCACTGTAACCATTGTGTAAACTTAACAGCTGGATCCTTCCTTGCCTGCACACACACACATACACACACACACACACATACACACACACACACGTACGTGAGCATACACTTTTATTTATCTATTTATATCATTAATTATCTAAACTAAACCATTTGACTCTGCTCAGGCTGTGTTCAGGGAGTAGTTGAGTTAAGAGAACATTCAAGATGATCTCTACCTGCCAGAAGAAGACAGACCAAAAGGGTGCATATTTAAACAATCCAAATAAGAGTCAGAGGACAGTTCTTTTAGGGGGTTTAAGGACTTGGATTTGTGAAGAAACCAAGACTTATTCTGGGTACCAGAGCTAAACTGAAGCCCTGCAGCCCCAGGGGCAGGGTTAGACTCACAACAATAAAGGGCTCTGGAGCCTTTAAGATTTCTTCCCGAATGAAGCAGGCTACTCCGTGATGGTTATCTTCACCAGCCCTAAGAGGTAAGCCAAGTGGATGGGAGCTATACAATGTGGAAGGGTAGTCACTGCAGAGGCAAGGACAGACACCAGGATGAGAACTCTCCCAAATCTAAGCTCCTAGACTCCCTGAAAGTTCCACTGGACTTCAGCTCAACGCCTCTCTGCCTCCAGGAAATGCAGGCTCTGCAGTGCGCAGCGGGAGGCAACGTGAACGTGGAGATGAACGCGGCCCCGGGTGTGGACCTCACCGTCCTGCTGAACAACATGCGAGCCGAGTACGAGGCCCTGGCTGAGCAGAACCGCAGGGACGCCGAGGCCTGGTTCCAGGAAAAGGTAACTCTCGCCTGACCCCATCCCTATGGTCCCTATGCGTTTTAGTGCTGTTGCCAAGCTAAGATCTGTCTGTCCCTCTTGGTTGCCGTTTCAGAGCGCTTCGCTGCAGCAGCAGATCACCGAGGATGTGGGCGCCACCACCTCAGCCAGGAACGAGCTGACTGAAATGAAGCGCACGCTCCAAACCCTGGAAATTGAACTTCAGTCTCTCCTAGCCACGGTATATATGGAAGGAGTGTATTATTACTCCCTAAGTTTGTTTCAAATTTCCACCCACTGGCTTAAAAACCCCACCTGCGGCAGAAAAGATGTTCACATATGCTTTCGTTTTGTTTTTAGATTTTTGTTTGGTTTGGTTTGGTTTTCTTTTTTGAGATAGGATTTCATGTGTGGCTCTGCCTGTCCTGGGACTCACTTTGTAGACTAGGTTAGCCTGGAACTCCGGGGGATCTACTACCTGCCTCTACCTCCTGACTGCTGGCATTAAAGGTGTGCGTCTGTTCATCCTTTTCAATGGCTCTGTATTCTTCCCGATAGAAACACTCGCTGGAGTGCTCCCTGACCGAGACTGAGGGCAACTACTGCACACAGCTGGCTCAGATCCAAGCTCAGATCAGCGCCCTGGAGGAGCAGCTGCACCAGGTCAGGACCGAGACCGAGGGCCAGAAGTTGGAATACGAGCAGCTACTGAACGTCAAGGCCCACCTGGAGAAGGAGATCGAGACCTACTGCCTCCTCATAGGAGGAGATGAAGGGTAGGTGAAGGGATTTGCGTGGGAAAAGCCATATGTATCCCACCCTCCATGTCCACTTCTTCCACGGCAGTGGGTTCCAACATTCACACAGGAAAAAGCACAAAGAAAGTACTGCATTGGTGCTGGGCACGCCCAGGATCCCTCTTGCCCGTGCCCTGAACCTTAAAGAATAACAGTTACTTGTACACCATTTGCACTAGAGTCAGTATGGTAAATGACCCTAAGATCCAAGACAGAGGAGACCGTGTGTAGGTTCTCTGTAAATACAATGCCATCCTTTGACTCTGAATCCATTGTGGTCATAGAACCTAACTCCCCTGATGCTGGGGGGGGAGGGGTGGCCATCCCGAAATGCACTTAATTAGATCTGTGCTGAAACTGTGCCCATGAACAAACGCGACTGCCTCTGTTACTATGGGTAATGTCAAAGGACAGTGGTTTCCGCTGTCACCCACCGAATACGTTCTCCAAAGAGCAAAAGAAGTTCTCATACCGGGCCTAAAACAGAACGGATCTCTCCATGTCACTCTCTTGTGATGTTTTCACAGGGCCTGTAAGTCTGCCAGTTACAAGTCTAAAGATTATGGATCTGGAAATGCTGGCAATCAAATCAAAGGTAACGAAGCTAAAATACCTTTGTTATGTCAGCCTACCTTATGTGCAGTGCCCAGATCATTGCTTTTGGGCTGCCGTAGAACTTAGAGTTGATATCATTGCACGCTAGGTGTCTAACTTTAGACCCATGTGCTTATTTTAAAGTCAAATGTCACTGTGACTTGGCCTAACCAAGTGGTCAAAAGTCACCAAAACTGAGTCATGTCTGTGCTTTCTACCTATGCCGGTCTACATTGCGGGGGCGGGGGGCAGATCATATTCCTTTATGTAACTTCTTATTCGTTTCCTTCTGGCTCTCTAAAGTCCTCTTTTAACTTGGCATTTTCAGATTCAGCCAAAGCCATTGTGGTTAAAAAAGTTCTAGAGGAGGTGGACCAGCGCAGCAAAATCCTTACCACCAGGCTCCACTCCCTGGAAGAGAAATCTCAAAGCAATTAACAAAGAACACAAGCAAAGGAGAAAAAAAGAAACCTCGGAGAAGATGAGGTGTGAACTCCATCTGGGAAGTGAGCAAGCCTATGAAGAATGTCTGTCCTACTGCCTTCTGTCCCTTTCTCTTTCTGAGCCATCGGCAGCCGAACTCCCCATTCATCTGGAGAGAGGTCATGTGCAAAAGTGAGGGCTCACCCGAGTACCCCACCACTGTCTGTTAGCAGCTCTTTACTGTCAATAAACCTCCCTTGAGCAACTAATCCCTAGTGCTGGTGTTGTCTTATCTTTGAAAGGGTCTTGGCCGGGCTACAGAATATGAACACTTAGAGGCTTTGGATTCACGTGCAAAGTTTATAAGCTAATTAAGAGGTCTTCCCACTAGGTTTTCACAAGGCTCTCTAGACAAGGTCAGAGAGAATAAATGTACATCCACTGACAATTAGTCGGCCCCACTTTGACATGAGAAGCCTACTTCCTGTCAGAACAGGAAAATGTATGCATGACACAGTCTTCATTCGATAGCTAGGAATAAAGAAAGTGTTTGTTTAAAACTATTGTAGAGATGAAACAAATCATCATAAGGTGTACTTTAAAGTGACAGAGACTTTCAAGAAGTGTAATTTAGCTCAATTTCAATATCACTGTCTTTGTGAGTATATAGTAAAACAATATTCCAAATATAAGAGAGATTAGAGCAAAAGTTGGCTTAGAACCCAAATTATACTGATAGAACCATTCATTTGTGGCTTTGCCATTGTTCTTTATTAGCCTAAATCGACATTACATAATAATGTGCTGAGCAATGACATTCTTATGTTTGTGTGTGGTGTGTTTTAATCATATTCACCCCCCCATACACACTCTCTTGTTCCATTCCTGCGAATCCTCTCCCTCCTCCCAATGAGTCCTCCTTCTATTTTCATGAGGTGCATGTCTGTGTGTGTGTGTGTGTGTGGTTTTGTGTGTGTGTGTGTTCCAATGAGTTTCATCATTAAGGTTGCTTACAGGCAAGTCGGTATCTTACCAATAAATTCCACACTGAAGAAAATGCCTCTCTCTCCCCCAGCAACCATTAACTGCTTAAAATCCTCAGGAGTAGATGGGGCCTCTCATCCATTTGTCTCTTAAGGTTATATCATAGCAAATATTTATAACTCTTCACCACCAAAAAAAGAGAAGCATGTTAGTCAGGGGTGTTGACTGCTTGGACATTGCAGCACAATGCTCTCATCTGCAAATGTGTTGATCTGTATTCAAACTATCCTCAGACACACGGGGCATGGGCCACAGGCTGGTCATGCCTGTTAGACGAACTGTAAACTTGATAGCCTTGCATCAGATCTAGTCCCTTATACTTAGCTGAACCGGTATCTCTGTGGCCGAATTATCTACGTTGTAATCCATGTGGGAAATTTTACTTTGGAGCGCTATGTGGAACATCAAACAGAAAAGATGATGACATCTTTCTCAAGGGCACTGTAATTACCCCTGGATTGCTTTTGTGATCATCTGATGCGATCCTAGCTAGAGGCCACTAAAGCCAGAATACCAGGTTACGTGAAAAGAAAACATTGCGATCGCAGAGAAAATCCCACTTCAAAAAGTATCTCATAATAGTCAAAAAATGCTGAAAGCAACCCGCATCCCTTCTCTCTGCCCTCCCACATCCCCCTTCTCACCCGCCATTCAATCTTCCATCACTGGCTACACCAATGCCCCAAACACAAACCTGTACTCAACTATACATTTATTGTGACAAATCTATGTACCTCAAAACGGAAATATCTAATATATGTAAATAAACTATGCATGGCAGCCTGCTGAAAAAGCTTTACCCTCTCCCGAGAGATTTCTGAGTGTCTCTTCCCATCTCCTTCGGTGCCATTGTTCTCTCGCTTGATATCAGCCCTTGAAAAGTATTTAGACCATAGAAATTAGCAAACATGACAAAATAGGACTTCTGTCTTCTTTTAACACACACGTGCACACAAATCTCAGCCTTCTTTGACACCCTCCAGTGGGTTTCTACAGCACATGACACAAGCCTTAAACATCTTTCAGGTCTTCTTATTTGACAGTTAGTGATCGCTTATCTTGAGAAAACAGTATGATGGGTTTTATCTGCCTGGCTGTATAAAAAGGCATGCTTGCTTCAGGGCCAGCAGGACAGTTCAGTGAGTAAAGGGGCTTGCCGCCAAGACTAATGACCTGAGTTCAATTCCTGAGTGCCACATGGTAGGAGAGAACCAAGTTGAACCTGTGGCACATGAAGGCACACACACACACTTACGAGCATACACACAAAATAAAAATGAAAAAATATAATTTAAAAGAATTTAGAAGCCGGGCAATGGTGGCGCACGCCTTTAATCCCAGCACTCGGGAGGCAGAGGCAGGCGGATCTCTGTGAGTTCGAGACCAGCCTGGTCTACAGAGCTAGTTCCAGGACAGGCTCCAAAGCCACAGAGAAACCCTGTCTCGAAAAACCAAAAAAAAAAAAAAAAAAGAATTTAGAGTAGCTTTTTTTGGTTTTGTTTTTTTTTGGGGGGGGTGGGGGTTGGTTTTTTTGAGACAGGGTTTCTCTGTAGCTTTGGAGCCTGTCCTGGAACTTGCTCTGTAGGCCAGGCTGGTCTTGAACTCACAGAGATTTGCCTGCCTCTGCTTCCTGAGTGCTGGGTAGATTAGCATTTTTTATGTGCTTGCAGTCTCCTAGAAGACTGTGTATGACGAGTGACACATGACTGCTTAATGTTTATTGGCTAATCAAACTGTTGTCTTGGGCTAGAGAGATTGCTCAGTGGGTAGGGACACTGGTTGCTCTTCCAGAACTGGGGTTCAATTCCCAGCCCCTACTTAGAGACTTACAGCTACCTATAACTTCAGTCCAAGGAAATCCAACTCCCTCTTCTGGCCTCCGAGGGCACCATCTATGCAGTTGAAATACCCATATACATAAAATGATAAAAAAAATTTTCAAAAAGATATTTTAAAACCAATGTGAAACTTCACTTAAATGCACACTTCATTGTCACTGAATGCAATCACAGCATCGTGTGACCAACTTTATAGCCTAGTTCCAAACCATTTTCTTTACCGTAAGGGAAGCGTCTGCCACTAATCAGTTCACACTCCAGTCCCCAGCTCGTACCTCAGCCCTAGAAGGAAGCAGTCTGCTTTTGGTCCCTGTGGAGTTCAGGAGTATTCACAATAACTAAGAGCTAAAAACAAGCCGAGCTGCCGTCATGAATGAACGACAATACCAGATAAAGTGGGGCGTTATTCTGCCATTATGTCTATGAGGAATGTAACTAAAAGCAGTGTGTGCACGCCACTAATTGTTGTGCGCACCACTAATTGTTTTGGCAAAAATTCTCCTTGTCAAAGATCATGGATGTCGCTTTGGGGAATGACGTTTTTATACATCCAGCTCTTGCAGAGAGACATCCACACGTGTGTCGGATGCGAATGCACTGCCCCACTGTGGTCTTCAATGCAATCAAGGGCCCTGCATGACTGGGAAGTGCTCTGATGCTTCAAAACTACCCCCAGAAGATAAAAGCAAGGCCCCGAGAGAGGAAAGGGACGGACGCGGCCGAGAACAGCTGTCAGGGAGCAAGGCTCAGCCCAGAGAGCTGGAGAGCTTTCTATTGGCAGTAAGAAATGAAGGCAGAAGCTGGATGCGTGGCTCAGACCTGGAGGTCCAGGGTTCTGGAGGCCGAGGTGGGAGGACCAGGAGTTCAATCAAGGCTGACTTGGGGATCATGGGGGAGACCCTGTCTCCAAAAGGGTCTTAATGAAACCAAACTACCAGCTAACCAACCAGGAGACAGCGGTAAGAGGGAGGCTATTCTGCGTTGCTACAGAACCCACCAGCCAACCAACCAGGAGACAGCGGTGAGGGGAAGGCTATTCTGCGTTGCTACAGAAAAGCAGCTTTAGGTCCCTGTGATGTTTGCAATTTCCAAATGTAAAAGGTTGCAAGTAAAGGCAAAAGGTGTCTGAAAATGTATTAAATTTTTATTGTTATTATTATTTGGAGAATGGGCCAATGAAGGGATACAACAGTCAGGGCCAAAAACCTAACATGGCAATAAAAACAGTTCACAAATCTCAGAACTCACTGAGTTGCTGAAGAGTGCCGTGTTTCTGAGCCCAGTGAACAGGCAGCCAGCACCACATCAAACAGTGAGGACGCGACCCAGGCACAGACATTGGTATGCTTAATTATTTTTCACAAAGATATAACTACATATATTTGTTAACTATACAAGAAAATAGAGCCTAGGGGGCTGGAGAGATGGCTCAATGGTTAAGAGCATTGGCTGCTCTTCCAGAGGTTCTGAGTTCAATTCCCAGCAACCACATGGTGGCTCACAACCGTCTATAATGAGATCTGGTGCCCTCTTCAGGTGTGCGGGCATACTTGGAGGCAGAATGTTGTATACATAAGAAATAAATAAATCTTTAAAAAAAAAAAGAAAAAGAAAAAGAAAATAGAGCCTAACTGTCAAAAGTACCATATGGGTCAAACAGTGACAAAAGGATCCATGGCTTCATTCATGCTTTGAGATTAGCTCTGAGATGTTAGAGAGACTGGAAACAGCTTCCTAGTTCTCACACAGAGAGACTTCAGCTGTTCTTACTCAGCACTGAGTCCCTCCTTCTGGGACTGTCCAGGGAGGTCCAGGGATGATGACTTTCCGAGAGTTAAAAATGACAACCCTTTTATTATTATTATTATTTTAAAGGTAAATACCCCTAGTGGCTAACTTCCCTAATTATTTTTAAGTGGGAAATGACCAAATGGTTACTGTATCTCCCGTATATCATTAAAACAAAGGCCCAGGCAGGGCAAGACGGCTCAGCTTGTGAGTTTGATCCCTAGAAACCTCTTGGTGGAGAGAATCAGCTCTGCAGAGTTGTCCTCTAGCCTCCACCTATGCTATATGGAATGCACACTTGCACACACACGCACACATATACACACACACATACACGTTTTTAAAAAGTCCTCAGTTTAGCCGGGAAGTGGTGACACACTCCTTTAATCCCAGCACTCGGGAGGCGGAGGCAGGCAGATCTCTGTGAGTTTGAAGCCAGCCTGGTCTACAAGAGCTAGTTCCAGGACAGGCTCCAAAGCCACAGAGAAACCTTGTCTTGAAAACGCAAAAAATTAAAAAATTTAAAAAAAGTCCTCAGTTTAAAGGGGAGTTATATTATCCAAGAGTAACATGATGATGATGACGACAATTTTCGAGGCAGGATCTCACTGTGTGGCTCTGGCTGACCTGGAGGACCAGGCCAGTCTCTAATTCACAGGCCTGCCTCTGTCTCCCGCGCGCTGGGATTAAAGGCGTGCGGCACCACACCTTGATTTGTAAATGTTTTTATTTTCCATACCTCACACTTCCTGTATGTCAGCCATTGCTCCTGTCCTTACAGATTAAATGTATGGATGGCTTACGGTAGCCCTACAAAGCTGGGACTGGTGTGTTTTATAGACAGGGTGTGAAAGTCCAGAAACGTTAAGACACTTCCTCATGGTCACAATGCTAGTCAAAAGCTAAGTAAATTAGGAAACAGAAAGGCAAAAATACAGCTCCAGGATTTTCAGGGGTCACACCGTGCTCACCTTTTGAAAACTGAAGATATTTCCCACGGACACAATTATATAAGGTTATGATGTTCCATATCAGCCTACTTAAACCACGTGGTGCTGAGCTGAAATTCTATAGCACCGTGGAAGCGCTCTTCATGCCCACGCTCGCTCGGTACCTGTCTCAGAAGTGCTCGGTGATATTTGTTGAGTTTGCCACAGAACAGACCCCCGCTAGAAGTTAGCTCTCTAGAACAGTTTGGAGCACACAGAGACAAGGACGCGAACCTACACAGCCTCCTCTTCCTCATTCCCCAGACTGGTCTCAGCAGTTGGCAGTGAACGGAATTTCAGTGGGGATGGCAAATCATTCACAGCGAGTGACAGAGTGGGTCTCGGGTTCAGCAGCAGGAGAAGAGCAGGAAAGCTTGGCAGTGGAGACCTGTGACTTGCTACTGGGTCAGAGGATAGGGCAGCAGGTGTGGAGTTAGGAAGGAGGGTGGCAAGGGGAGCCTCTGGGGCCAGCCCTGCGGAAACTGGGTCTCTAACTAGGGCAGTTGTTGGTCAGCAAGAGGAGATAGCAAACTGGCCATCTGCATCCAAGAAACAACATCTAGGTTAACGCGGTGAGTCACCTTTTCTTATGTGGGGGAGGGGGTGGGTTACTTTTCTGACACTTTCTCAATATTGTGAAAATACAAGCAAGAAGTCTTCCTGTGCGTGTATAAAACACTACAAAAAATGCACACTCCCCTTTTAAGAGACTCTAAGACAGGCAAGCACGGAGACAGTTTAGTGCTCTGAGCTCTAACTTGGTTTAGGGTAACAGTAGCATAAGTTCCCCAGCCTGAGCAACAGTCAAATTTAGATAGTTTCCCTTCTAGCCATTTCTGAGAAAGATCGCTCCAGGAAGGCTACGTGACAGGGACTGAGAAGGGGGGTGGGGGCTGAAGAGGGAATTAAATGTTATTTCCGGTCACTCACAAACCAGAATAAGTCACACCGAGATGACGGAAACGCGAGAAAGCATACTTTCAAAGACCTCGGTTTTTTACAAAGAGAAAATATTTACACGGGGACTGGGGTGACGGCTCGGTCAGTGAACTGCTGGGCACACACGTGTGCAAAGACCCGGGCTCCGATCTGCTAGGCCCACATAAAAGGCAGGGCATGGCAGCACGGTTGTAATCCCAGCAGGGTGGTGTGGGAAGTCCTTCTGTATATGTGTTGCTTGTATTGGCTAATGAATAAAGAAGCTGCTTTCGGCCAATGGCTTAAACAGAATATAGCCAGGCTGGAAGAGAGAGAGAGAGAGTAGGCAGAGTCAAGGAGATGCCATGTAGCCACTGGAGGGGAAAGACACAAGCTGTCAGCTAGAACCTTGCCAGTAGGCAAGCTCTAATAATGGAAATGGGTAAATATTAGATGTAAGTGCTAACTAGCAATACGCTTAAGCTATTGGCCAAGCAGTGATTTAAATAACAAAGTTTCTGAGTGATTATTTCGGATCTGGGCAGCTGGGAACGAACGAGCAGTCTTCCTACAACACCTGGGGAAATGGAAACTAGAGGCCCTGGGCCTTGCTGACCACCTAGTGAGCATCAGATTCCATGAGAAACTCTGTCTCGGGGGCTGGAGAGATGGCTCAGTGGTTAAGAGCACTGCCTGCTCTTCCAAAGGTCCTGAGTTCAATTCCCAGTAACCACATGGTGGGTCACAACCATCTGTAATGAAGTCTGGTGCCCTCTTCTGGCCTGCAGGCAGACTACTGTATACATAATAAATAAATAAATATTAAAAAAAAAAAAAAGAAACTCTGTCTCAAAAAAATAAGGGGGGTGACCAGATGGTGGCAGCATTACACCTTTAATCCAAGCACTCAGGAGGCAGAGGCAGGTGGATATATGTGAGTTTGAGGCCAGCCTGGTCTATAAGCAAGTTCCACGACATCCAGGGCTACATAGAGAAACCCTGTCTCAAAAAAAAAATTAATTAATTAATTAACTAATTAATTGTGATGCGGAGAGAGATCAAGGAAAACCCTACTTCTGGTCCCCACACACCCACCTTCATGTGTATTTACCCATACACACAAACACATATACCACACATACATACAAGCACACACATAAAGAGAATGTTTATATTTTAGAGATGATGGAACATGAAGGGCAAGTAGATAGACTTGTATCAACAGCATGTAGTGATATTTCATTTGTATTTTAATAAATAAAGCTGGCCTGAAGATCAGAGAGTGAAACAGCTGCCCTGGTCAGCCTTACAGGCCAAGCAGTGATGGCACACACCTTTAATCCCAGTACCTACGCTAGTTTGCCATAGAAACCGGGCAGTAGTGGTGCACACCTTTAATCCCAGCCCTAGAGAAGACTATAAGATGGGAGGAAACATCTATCACAGTCTCATTTTGAAGATTCCTGGAGGCAGAATCACCATTTTCAGACTGAGGGAGAGGTAAGAGCCAGTGGTTGGCTGCTTTGCTTTTCTGGCTTTCAGGCTGAACCCCAGTATCTGTCTCTGGGTTTTTATTAATCATGCTACAGCAGAATATGTAACAGGAGAACAAAATTTAAAGGAAACATTTTTTTTTTTTTGGTTTTTCAAGACAGGGTTTCTCTGTGGCCTTGGAGCCTGTCCTGGAACTAGCTCTGTAGACCAGGCTGGTCTCGAACTCACAGAGATCCGCCTGCCTCTGCCTCCTGAGTGCTGGGATTAAAGGTGTGCACCACCACCGCCTGGCTAAAGGAAACATTTAAACCTCCGTGGAAAATAGTAGGAAGTAGTCCAACACCAAGGGAACTCTACCTAGCCAGAACACAAAGTCCAGATTAGGGATGCGGTGTTAAACCATCTTGTCCTATGCTTAGGTCTTTGGAGAGCCTCATAAGATCTAGCTGGACCACTCCTGGGCACAAGCTCAAATGCTTATGACTGCCTATGGCGGAGAAACCCACACATACATGTTTATTGTGGCACACTTTACAATAGCAAGGTCATGGTGATAGAGTCTGGATCAGCAGCTCTCAACCTTCCTATTGCTGTGACGCTGTAATACAGCTCCTTGTGTTGTGGTGACCCCCAACCATAAAATTATTTTCATTGCTACCTCCTAACTGCAATTTTGCTACCGTTACAAATCATAATGTAAATATCTGTGTTTTCCAACGGTCTAAGGCAAACCCTGTGAAAGAGTCAGCCAAAGAGACTCACATGTTGAGAACCTCTGGTCTGGGGGGGGGGTATTGTTAAAGAACTAAAAGACAAGAAAAATCTGAATGGCAACAGGTGGCAACAACGAAATCTCAAACACCACAGACAGCAGCAGACAGAATCAACTTAAAGAAAGGTGTTTATTGGGGGTGGGGAAAAAGAATTAATAAAAAAGAAAAAGAAAAAAAAAGAAAGGTGTTTATTGGTGATGAGGAAATTCACACACAGCAGGCATACAGAGAAAAAGGCAAAGCAGAGGGGAGCCTTGGAAAGCCAAAACTCCCGGGCTCTTCTGGAGGACGGGGGCTCTAAAGTCTCTGCAGAGGTTTCTTCCACTAATTTAGGGCTGGTCAGTGTGAGGCAAGCTAGCATGGTTGAGTGGCCCAGCGCTGTTGTGTGACAAGGGCTCAGCAGGCCTGAACTTGGTGCGCCCGTCCATCATCAGAGGGTCTGCTGGTGGGAGACAAAAGCGGCCTAGATTTTTAAGCTGACAGGCTTTTGTCTGAAGTCAGAAGGGTGAGGAAGGAAATTCATCTCCTTTATGGTGGCCCCTCCCCCTGTCTGTCTGCCTACCAGTGTGTCTGTCTAACTCCTAGGCTATCAATGGAATCACATAGGTGCCCAGCAATGGAAGGATGGACAGTGAAATGTGGCATCTACATACAGTACAGCATTATTTGGCCATAAAGGTTGCTACTGTGTCCTTCGCAGGAGAATGGATGGGATCCCACATCGACAGCAAGCCACGTCAGCTAGACTCATTGAAGTCAAGCATCGAGTGTTTTCTCTCATTGGTGGAATCAAAAAGTAGGGGGAAGGGCTGAGGGGATGGCTCAGTATAGGTAAAATGCTTGCCACACAAGCATGAGGGTGTAAGTTCAAATCTTTAGAACCCACATGAAGCAGAAGGTGGTGGCACACTTTTGTAATCTTGGCACTCCTGGGAGGAGATGGGAGGTCTGGTCAGCTGACCTGGTGGAGGAAGTAGAAAAACAAGAGATCCTGTCTGAAAGAAAACAGGACGGAAGGTGAAGACCAACACCCAACGTCTGATCTCCACCTATACTGTGAGCACTGGAACTCACACTTGTTGATGCTCATACACACACACACACACACACTGACACTGACACTAACAAAGTTTTGTTTTGTTTTTTTTTTTAAGTTTTTTCGAGACAGGGTTTCTCTGTAGCTTTGGAGCCTGTCCTGGAACTAGCTCTGTAGACCAGGCTGGTCTCGAACTCCCAGAGATCCGCCTGCCTCTGCCTCCCGAGTGCTGGGATTAAAGGCGTGCGCCACCACTGCCCGGCAACACTAGCAAAGTTAAGCTGTTAAGACATGAAAGAATGCTGGGCAGTGGTGGCGCACACTTTTAATTCCAGTACTCAGGAGGCAGAGGCAGGCGGATCTCTGTGAGTTCGAGCCCAGCCTGGTCTACAGTGCAAGTTCCAGGACAGGCTCCAAAGCCACAGAGAAACCCTGTCTTGAAAAACAAAACTAAACTAAAAATAAATAAATAAATAAATAAATAAATAAATAAATAAATAAATAAAGAAGAGAACCAGCAGGAGAGGAAAGGGAGAAAGAATAAAAGTTGGGAATTGAAGGTATTAAATGAAAGTAAACAAATATTAGTTTACTATATATTATATATACACACACACACACAAAATGGGAATGCCATCATGAAATCCACTATTTTAAATGATTAATAGACATTAATTTTTAACAAAGAAAAATTGTCTTAGCTGCAGCTTGGCCCCACCGGCTGTCTGAAAAATATAATTACATTAATGAGTCATCTCTAGGGTTGAGTGCAGAATGAAAATCAAGCAACTATCTCTGCAGGTCTAAATTCCCTACAGTACCCTAAGACATGAAGGGTTTTCGTTACTCTTGTCATGTGTGGCCAATAGACAGGCTGAACTCCTCAGTATGTGAGCTGGAGAACAGATCTATAAGCCAGCGATATCGGGATCAGAGATGAACCCACGATGCTCGGGAACAATTCACAGACTAGGAAGGACCATGCAGCATTGCACGTTGCCCTCACCCAGCATGGCTAAGAAACAAAGCAAGACAAGTTAAAATAAGAGATGCCATTTTCAGTATTAAACAATCCCTATTTGTTTAATAACAGTAAATACCCATTTTATCAAGAGAATTTAGAGAAGACCCGAACACCTTGCCTGGTGGAGGCTGAGCTGGTCACATCATCAGGAGAACAACATAGCAACAGGCTCCACATTTCCCTAGAGCCAACGGTTGCCCTTCTAGGAATCGGTCCTTACCCGGTCAATTATTAATGGCTGCCTATTCTTCCCAGCTGCTTTATCATATGGAAACCTGAGCCACAATATATCTATCGACCGACAGCGAGTAAGTACACCCAGAAAACACCAGCCAAATTCCATCTCAGGACCTTCGTGCAGCCCCTGAGAATATCCAAGAATATCCAAGCTCATTCATCAATGTGAGAAAGATAGTAGCCATTCACTGAGAAATGAAAAGTGGAGACCCAGTATGACCCTGCTTTGTAAGAAAACAGTTGCATACACGTTGCACACATGCTCATAAAAATCAAAAACATTCTGCAGTAATGTCTTCCCAATGGTGAGTCTTCTTATGTACTGAAAATAGGAGGAAGACGAGCTGGGTGAGCCGCTTGCCAGTCAGCCTCTCTGGGAAGCAGGATTCTACCTCAACCTTTGAACCTTGCGTTCTTTAGCGGGACAGAGATTTAGATAAGTTCTCTGAGTAGCTTAGAGAGAACAGAACTTCCTCAGGCTGCAGCTGGTAGCGGCGGAGTTGTAGTTGCTGACTGGAAGAGCCAGAGTTTAAATGGCAGCAACCACTGAAAAAGAAGACAACTTTAAGCCGGGCGGTGGTGGCGCACGCCTTTAATCCCAGCACTCGGGAGGCAGAGGCAGGCGGATCTCTGTGAGTTTGAGACCAGCCTGGTCTACAGAGCTAGTTCCAGGACAGGCTCCAAAGCCACAGAGAAACCCTGTCTCGAAAAACCAAAAAAAAAAAAAAAGAAGACAACTTTAAATGAGTCATACCATATTTGTCTTCCTGGGTCTGGGTTTCATCTCTCATTATGATTCTTTTCTAGTTGTATCAATTTGCCTGTAAATTTCATGATGTTATTTTTTTAAGCAGCTGAGTAATACTCCATTGTGTAAATGTACCACATTTTCTTTATCCATTCTTCTCTCAAGGGACATCTAGGTCATTTCCAGTTTCTGGCTATTATGAATAAAGCTTTATTAATCGTGGTTGAGCAAATAGCCATATGGTAGGATGAAGTGTCCTTTGGGTATATGTCTAAGAGTGGTGTAGCCAGATCTTGAGGTAAATCGATTCCCAACTTCCTGAGGAACTGCCATACTGATTTCCATAGAGGTTTGATGTTGTGGAATCTTAGTTTAAGATGTGTTACATTTGTTCATGCTGTGGAATATTTGTTTAATGCTGCAAATGTTTATGTTGCATTTGTTTAACTGTGAAGCTGTGTTACTTTGCCTGCCTAAAACACCTGATTGGTCTAATAAAGAGTTGAATGGCCAATAGCTAGGCAAGAGAAAGGATAGTAGGTGGGGCTGACAGGCAGAGAGAATAAATAGAAGAAATCTAAGGAGCAAGAGCGAGGAATAAAAAAAGGAGAAGAGGATGCCCAGGGCTGATATGGGATTCCCCTCTGTATGCTGTGAATATGTTTTATTACCACTGGTTAATAAAGAAGTTGCTTTGAGCCTATGGCAGAGCAGAATAAAGCCAGGCACGAAATCCAGAGATATAGAGAAAAAGTAGGCAGAGTCAGGGAGGTGCCATGTAGCCACCGAAAGAGACAGACACTGGAACCTTACTGGTAAACCACGAGACTTGTGGCAATACATAAAATAATAGAAATTGGTTAATTTAAGATTTAAGAGTTAATAAGAAGCTTAAGCTAATAGGTCAAGCAGTGTTGCAGTTAATATAGTTTCTGAGTGATTATTTCAGGTCTGGGAGACCGGGAAAAGTACAAGCAGCCTGGAATTACAATGTGGCCACATAGTCACCTGGCCAGCCATGAAGTAAAAAGGAAAGAAAGATATAGACTAAAGAAAGGTAAAAAGCCCAAAGGTAAAATGTAGTTAAAGAGAAACAGAATAATTTAAGTTAGAAAAGCTGGCTAGACAGAACCTGGAAACAACCTAAATGCCCTTTGACCAAAGAATAGGTAAGGAAAATGTGGCACATTTACACAATGGAGTACTACACAGCAGAAAAAAATGATGACATCAGGAAATTTGCAGTCAAATGGATGGAACTTGAAGAGAATCATCCTGAGTGAGGTAGCCGGACCCAGCAAGACAAACACAGTATGTACTCACTTCTAAGTGAATATTAGCTGTAAAGTAACAGTCCATTTCTTGAAGAATAAAATCACAAATAAATAGACAAACTAAGAAAAATTTTAAAAAACTCAAGTAAAGAGAAAGAAGGAAAAAAGGATGTAAGAATGCAAATAAGTGAAAGAGGAGACACAGTCACGAGGTATAATGTCTGTTTCTTATTTTATATATATTAGCCTTTGGTCTACATGTA
This sequence comes from Neodon shergylaensis, assembly GCA_025134845.1. NCBI lineage: Eukaryota > Metazoa > Chordata > Mammalia > Rodentia > Cricetidae > Neodon > Neodon shergylaensis. The sequence goes on from JABTXL010003002.1 coordinate 368,029, forward strand.
CATCTGTACATCACAGGGTTGCATTGCCCATAGAAGCCAGAAGAGGGCACCAGATGCCTTGGAACTGGAGTTACAGATGCAGCGAGGGAGCCTTTAGATGCAGGGAATTAAACCCGGGGGCTCTGAAAGAGCAGCCAGTGCTCTTAACTGCTGAGCCCTCCCACTGGCCCCGTTTGCTTTCCTTTTATTGGTGGTTTGTAACTCCTCTGGTGCCCACAGTAGCACTGGACTGAAATTAACTGACGGACACTGCTAGGTCCCGAGTGGCTTCTAAGCACACAGACTGTGACAAAACTTTATTTGGCAAATAGTTGAACGTGGAGACACCAACCAAAAGCTGTTCTAAACAGAGACTCTGCACAGGAGTGGTCCAGCGACCTTGCTCATCCTCTCCTGTCCCGTTTGCGCTCCCCTCCACCGTACTATTTGCCACCAAAAGCTCTAGCGACAGTCAATAAATACTCCCTGTACCTAGCTTGATCATGAAAAATACGCACTAGAATATTTTCTGGGACAGGCAGGACATAAAGGTTGAGTTCCATTCTCAACGATGCAAAGATTCATCATGAGCAATAAACCATGCCCATCCAAAGGTGAAATTCTTGTTCATCTAAAGACATGCAACATGCCGAATGGTGGTGGTGCAGGCCTTTAATCCCTGCACTCGGGAGAGAGACAAGCGGATCTCTGTGAGTTCGAGGCCAGCCTGAGTTCCAGGACAGCCAGGGCTGTTACACAGAGAAACCCTGTCTCGGAAGGAAAAAAAATGCAACATGAATGTCTGAAATTTAAAAATGAAGATACCTGGCACCTATTCGCCAACAATAAAAAAAGGATGGTTGGTACTTGCAAGTCATTCTGCAAAGAGCACACCCTATTTATTACAAGTGTCATTTGTTCAGTTCTTTACTGGTCAAAATAGCACATAACTTAGGCATAGCACTGGCCTGACAGCCCTAGCCTTTGCAGTTTGGCCCTTTGTTTTGAGCTCTCATGGATCAGACAACCCCTGGCTCGCTGCCAGACACCCAAACCCTTACTTCTGAATGTTCTAGTCCACTGAAAACTCCATTGGTTCTTGGTGCTTCTGACTGCAGTTGAAGGGAACACCGAGAACTAATCGGTTATCTTTGGCAGGTCCTTGCTGCAGATCCAGGGAGCACTTCATATAAGGGAGCACCGTTTACTAACAAATCCTAACACCTCAGTCCGAAGCAGGGTTGTGTTTAAACGTGTGATTAAGGACCTTTAATCCACTAAATACACTAGACAGTTTGCAAGTCACAGAGTCCAGATGAGTCTCCGGAATAAATGTCACAGGCAGAAGAAAAGCCACACAGATGCAACTGAAAGAACGTGCAAACGTGCATCTAAGGAAGACAGATAAAGAGAAGGAAATCTTGCAAATTGTCTGTGTTCATTTCCACGCTGACTCGTTACCCAGAGCTTTGGAGGCAGCAAAGGTCCCAGTAACCGCCTGCCCCATTGGTCCATTCTGAAAAGACCCAGGGAAGTATATCCTAAGAATTTAATTTGAGAGGTGGAGATATGGCTCCATGGATAAAGAGCTTCCTACATGCATGAGGATCTTAGTTCAGATGCCCTAAACCCAGGCATACTTGTGTACACTTGTAACCCCAGCACTGAGGGGACAGAGAAAAGTGGACCCCAGGGACTCACAGGACAGCTGATGCAGCTGGAATGGTGAACTCCAGGTTCAGTGAGGGACTCTGCCTCGATGATGATGATAATGATGATGATGATGATGATGATGATGATGATGATGATGATGATGATGATGTAGAGACATGATAGAAAAAGACTTTCTGAAGTCAACCTCTGACCTCTACATTCTTCTGCATAACTGGTTGCGCGCACACACACACACACACACACACACACACGTACAAAAAAAGAAAAACTCCATTTTAAAAATTTGAATGTCAATTTAAAGTACAAATAAGAAAAAATTAGGGATGTTGATCACTGGTGCAACACTACCTGCATTTGCCCTGGGTCCCTGGTCTGGAGCCCCAGAATTACAAATAAGCAAAGCAAAAAGAAGGAAGGAAGG
>JABTXL010003002.1:376456-389465 GCA_025134845.1 Neodon shergylaensis
GAAGGAAGGAAGGAAGGAAGGAAGGAAGGAAGGAAGGAAGGAAGGAATAGTCTCCTCACCTGACCTCCTGCCACCCCTTCCAGGTATGAGCATGAACTGTGTCTCCGGGAGTGTGTCGAGGCCGACATCAACGGCCTGAGAAAAGTGCTGGATGACCTTACCATGACTCGCTCTGACCTGGAAATGCGCATCGAGAGTTTAACGGAGGAGCTGGTCCTCCTGAGGAAGAACCATGAGGAGGTAGGAACGGGTTCCGCATACATGAACAGTTCTGCCATCCATATTTTCTGCGATATCTAGTCTACAAAAGTAAACTCTGTTTTACTAAATGAACTCGCCACCCATCCAATGGCCAGAGAGCGTGTTGCATCTTGCTCATGGTGTCATGGTTCCCAATGTTTATTTACAGTAACACAAGCATTAGAAAGTGGCAGCTTACCATCTGCGTCACCGTGGCGCCTTTTTTAATCCCTTCATGTTAGGAAATGAAGTGCGCGCAAGGAAGATCTGGAGGCGACGTGACGGTAGAAATGAACGCTGCCCCAGGAACCGACCTGACCAAACTACTGAATGACATGAGGGCCCAGTACGAGGCGCTGGCTGAGCACAACCGCCAGGAAGCCGAGAGACAGTTCAACGAGCGGGTACGGTGCGGCGCCAAGCGCCTCAACCTGCAGCCGGGCATCAGCCACCACCTCCGCTGCTGCAGCCTATGGCAACTGTGCTTTCTTTCCATTTAGAGTGCATCCCTGCAAGTCCAAATCTCGACGGATGCAGGGGCAGCCAATTCTGCCAAGAACGAGGTAATGGAACTGAGGCGCACCGTGCAAACCCTGGAAATTGAGCTTCAATCCCTACTGGCCCAGGTATGTACAGACAGGGGTCGATTGCTTGTTTTAACTCTCCAACAAAGAGCTCAGCGAATGAGTCGTCCTTCTTTGCCAAGATGCTCACTACACACGTAAACACAGAAAAAGGAAAACTGCTTTGTCTGCTAGAGAGCATAAAGAGTCAGGCATGGGGGGGGGGGAGCGGGGCCCACGCCTTTAATCCCAGCTCTTGGGAAGCAAAGGTAGGTGAGTCTCTGTGCATTCTAGGCCAGTCTAGTCTACAAAGCAAGTTCCAGGACAGCTTACACAGAAAAATCTGGTGTGTATGGGGGGGGAGGGACAAGAGTCAAGCACGCTGCTCTCTGGGACTAGGGAGATGGTTCCACAGGTAAAGTACTTGCTGTGCAGACATGAGGACCAGAGTTCAGATCCCCAGCACCCATGTGAAAACTTGGGGTGGGAGTGCATGGAAACAGGTGAACCCCTGACTAACCTAGCCAAATCAGTGAGCTCCAGTCTCAATGAGAGGCCCTGTCTTGAAATGCATAGGGTAACAGAAGAAGATACGTATGTCAACTTCTGGCTCCACATATATATGTACATATGGGCACGCGCGCACGCATGCACACACACACAACTCTCTCTATTTGCATTAAAGATTTCATTTGAGCTGTGCCAAGGAAAGTTAAAGAAGCAAAGACAAGACAATATAGATTGCGTCCGTAGCAGACAAAAGCGTATCCCTACTCATATAAAATTGGATATTTTTCTAAATCATCCATTGGCTTATTTTCAACATGATTGTTTATTTTTTTTTTCTTCCTCTTAGAAATGCTCTCTGGAAGGGAGCCTGGCTGACACCGAAGCTGGCTACGGGTCTCAGCTGTCTGGAATCCAGACACAGATCAGTTGCCTGGAGGAGCAGCTCAGCCAGATTCGGGGTGAGACGCAATGCCAGAAGGCCGAGTACGAATGCCTGCTGAACATCAAGACACGCCTGGAGGAGGAGATCGAGACCTACCGGCGCCTGCTCAATGGAGAAGGAGGGTGAGCGGAGATGCGTGGGGTGGGCGGAGTTGCGTGAGGTGGGCTTGTGAAATCAAAGATGGAGGGGGAGGGGTCAGACACAGCCCGCTCAGAACACACCCAAAGCTGCACCCTGGGGTCTCTGGGGGCTGGAGGACTTCTCCCACCTTAGACCAGTCAGTGCAAAGGAGAATACCACTCTTTCTTCTTGCTTGCAGTGGATGTGATTATGGAAACTTAGCATCCAGGCATGTGATGCTGAGTGACTCCAGATCCGGGAGCTGTTCTGGCCAAGGAAAAGGTAGACGTTTTCCTAATATTGATGATAATGTTACCATCTAAAAGCGTCTTTATAATGGATTGTCGCTGAAGAGTATTTTACAATGAAAAGCAGGCTTTACGTGTTGCATCTTCTTACTGTTGGGCTGGGGAAATGGCTCAGTCAGAAGTGCTTGCTTGTAAGTATAAGGATCTGAGTTCAACCCCCAGACAGAACCCATGGAGAAAAAATAGCCAGGCGTGGTGCCACAGTCTTATGGACTTGTAATTCCAAGGCAAGGGAAGAGTAAAGACAGATAGATTGCTGAAGCTTTGACTGGCCAACCCAATTGGCAAGTTCCAGGCTAGTGAGAAACCCTGACTCAAAACAAACAAACAAACAAACAAACAACAAAAACAAGGTGCGCGTTGCCTGGGAAACCACAGTGAGGTTGTCCTCTGACTTCCATATGCACACACGTACATGCGTGTGCACTCACCTACACACACACACACACACAAGTTTTAAAAATAAATGTTAAAATGTACACAGTTGCTGAAAGCATCTTAAGCAGAGAGAGCACAGTCAGGAAGGGCAGAGTTTCTCCTGCTCTGGGCTCAGTGACCATCTTCACACCGACCTTGTGGTCCCGTGATTTTCAGATCCCAGCAAGACAAGAGTGACGAAGACCATCATCGAGGAAGTGGTAGATGGCAAAGTTGTCTCCTCTCAAGTCAGCAGCATTTCTGAAGTGAAGATAAAATAAGCCGTTTCCACATCAGCAGGGCCGTCTGTCAAAGGAAACAATTGGGAGGGGAATTGATGAAGAGCGCACCACTCTGACCTAGTGATGGCTCACTTCCAACAGACCTGCTGTTCAATAGAGCCCACCAGCCCGTTTCCTGCAGCCTCGTGTTTTCTTACTAGAACATTCTTTCAAAAGTAGAAAGGCGAAGTTGGCTCTGACTGCTTCTGTGCTTCAATAAACTTACTTTTGCAAACTAACAAAGTCATTCCTGGATATTTATTTTCCCAAGAAATTTAATATTTTGCCGGGCAGTGGTAGCGCACGCCTTTAATCCCTGCACTCGGGAGGCGGGGACAGGCAGATCTCTGTGAGTTCGAGGCCAGCCTGGTCTACAGAGTGAGTTCCAGGACAGGCTCCAAAAAAAGGGAAGAAATTTAATATTGGGATGGAGTTGTGATTGACAGCTCATTGTTGTGTTATTAACCTTAATTCATTATTTATTTGATGAATTCCTTAGTAAGGGAAGATATCAGCCATTCAGTATGTGGGTTTTACCATCACACAAGAAAAGAATGGCACCGTCGCTGAAAGTAGACCTCAGAGACCCTAGCAATGCAGCCAACAGTCCTAGCTCCTCAGACAAGGATTAAATTATTAGAACAATAATCTTATAATTCATCAATGCCTATTTCTTTATGTCAGTCTCTGAACAAGTGTTTTATACATTTAGAAAAAGAGACACAAGTTACGCCAAGTACGTAAACAAGTTCACAGCTGGTTGCGGCTGTTCACACCTGTAACCTCAGCACTTGGGGGGCTGAAATGGAGGAAAATGCCCCAAGTTCCAGGGGACACACTGAATCCCAGACTAGCCAAGGCTACAGAGTGAGACCCTGCCTGACCAACAGTACAAAGTTTACATTGTTGGTACAGAGGGAAACTAAACATGAAGACAGCAGGCACTGCAGGGTGTTCATAGACTTCAGCCCAATAGGGTGGCACACACCAACAAATTCCAGCACTCAGGAAGCAGAGGCAGAAAGATCAGGAAGTTGATGTCGTCCTCAGCTACAAGGCAAGTTTGAGGCTAGCCTGAGCTACATGAGACCCTGTCTCAAAAAAAAAAAAAGATTGGCGTAGAACTTGATTAGACAGTATTTGTCAAACACAGCGTGGAAATGAGACATTGTGTGTTTGGAGACGGTAAGAGATGGCCAAGTAAAGACCATAGAGAAAGATGGTTGGACATGTGATATGGGATCTGATTTCCTAACACTTTAAAAGCCCCAAGGAGAAGAAATGTTTGGAACTTGTTCCTTTGCCAATTTTAGCCAGAACTCTAACCAAAAATTACCAGTTGGCAGAGCTAGCATTTCTTTCCCCCACTCCCCACATTGGAGACGTTTTACCCCATGGGTAGTGGCAGCCCTGTTTCATTTGCACGATATCACCAAAGGCTCAGAACTGTCTTGGTAATAAACACCAAAGAGTTCTGGTTGGATGGCCCAAGAACCAGGCTGAAGATCTCGCCAGACTGGACAATAGTACTTCACATAAAGCATCTCTTATTGACCACAGCCCAAGTTGGAGAACCAACTCCATAAGCTGGTCTTCAAGGGAGAAAAGTTCATCAAATATGATACAGAGAGCCAAATTTAAAATAATAAAGCAATGAGCCTGGGATAGAGCCACAGCTCAGTTGGAAAAGGGAACTGAGTACAGTCCCTAAAAGTGACATTTTTTTTTAAAGCCACACTTGGTGTGTACACTTGTAATTCCAGCGCTAGGGAGGCAGAGACAGGCAGATGGAATGGTGACCCTCCCTGACTAGCCAGTCTAGACTAATCAACCATCTCCAGGCCAATGAAGAGACCTTGCCTCTACCCATCACAAATGAACCTGAACTTAATTCACAGAATCTATAACTTCACATATAAAACCAATCAGAATTGGTAACATCAACCTTAATCATCAAAGCAAATGAAAATGTAGATTTTGTAATCTAAGCATACTGAAGGAAACATTAAAAACGGACATCATGGCTAGAGAGATGGCCCAGATGTTAAGAGCATGTACTGTTCTTATAGAGAACCTGAGTTCAGTTCCCAACACCCACAGTGGGTGGCTCACAACTACCTGTAACTCCAACTCCAAGGGATCTGATACCTTTGCCCTCCATAGGCACCTTACACTCATATAGACACCCACACATGCACATAATTAAAATAAAATAAAAAATAAATCTTTTTTAAAAAAGAATATTAGTCAATTCCTCCTTTAGAGTCCCTCCTACTCTTGGGCATCCTTCTTCACTTTTCTTTAATTAATCTGGTTTCTGTGATTAAAAATAAAAACACCCAGATACCTGTAACTTGTTCAGCCACCCATCCCAGAACAAAGTGAGACAGCTTAGGCATAAGATCGTGGCATGGAAAGGCAGTGTAGCATTGGAAGAGAAAAAGCAGTTCTCACTGCCTCAATACAGTAAAGAAAACGCAGGAGAGTTCTACTCAAAGATTAAGAACAACCAAAGGAAAAACATGACCCAACCGATGAAACCTCGATGTTTCCAGAAGGGGAAGTGTATTCTGTCTAGGATCATCAGCCATTGGCCAGGAGTCTTCCCAGAACTGGCTTCCTAGCTGTGGATCTGATTACCTGGGCCTGTGTTTATGACTGATGTGGCCCTGATATGGTCTCCAGCACCCTTCAACCCTTGTATCAAAACAAACTATAAATCTACTCAGAAAACTCTCTGGAGCTGAGAGCCCTGCTCCCTTGGCCAGTGTTAGCATGATGCATTAGTATGAAAGTGTTGTTTACACAAGGAAAAGTCCAGTTGTGTGTACCAAGTTACAACATTGCAATAGAACCTGTTGCTTCGAGTGGGCAGCCTTCTTAATAATAAGCTACTGAATCCCATTGGTCATGAAATTTATTTAGCAGGATGAGTAAGACGTTAAGAACTTAGAATTTGCACATTATTCCCTGTCCAAACATTATGTTCATACTATACAGCAGGAAAGGGTTTGTCTGGGAACTCAGCAGTTGAGCTCTCCAGTGGCGTTTAAAGGAATGGAGCTTCTTCTGGGCGGACCTGCCTGGGAGGAAGAGCCACGGCTAGCAGCAAATGGATTTCCACCCGATGCCAACTTCTGATCCAGAGGTTCACGAAGCTGTTCTCATCTTTGTGATCTTAAGGGGTGATGGACAGAAAGGGAAGAGAATGCTTGAAGTGCCATCTGTCGTCGCCGAGATTACAGGCGAGGGGTACGGCAGCCAGCTGGAAAGGGTGCTTGCTAAGGGACTCCAGGTGCTAAGGAACAAGGCCAAACTTGCCTGGTGACTTCATGGAATCAGCAGGCAGTTCAGACGAGAGAAGGGAGACAAAGGGAAGGACATAAATCATCTGAAATGTGTTTCAAGCAGTGTTGCCCAAGCCACCTCCCAGAGTAACAAAATGCCACAAATAAGAAATGGCTTTAAATTATTATCTCGAAATCACATGTGACATTGACAGGGAAAAAAATCACAACCTTCTAAAAGGAATTTACTCATCTGTGACATCAAGCCTTACCTGAGATGAGGAGAAGAAAGGAAGCGCTGAAATAGTGTCCAACAATGTACGTGTTGGTGTCCGTGTGCAGAGGTGTGTGACTGAGTGCAAGAACTAAAGTCCCCTGGAGCTAGAGCCACCAGGTCGTTGGTGTCCTCCTCAGGAGCAGTGAACACTCCCAACTGCTGAGCTATCTCCAGGCCCAGCCACCTCATTTAAATTAAAATATTAGCAGTTGAACAGCATAGGACAGAGCTTCCTAGAACTGGTTCCAAGCTCGGGCAGGTAGACAGGGTAGATCTAGTGTTGTTTTTCCAATGTGGAGGCACGAGGAGCTCATAGCAGAATTGCCGTAGGATGTGTTCCACTCGGCTCCAGCTTCCTTCTGAGTGGCAGAGTGGAGCTGGGTAGTGTTAAGATTTAAGTGTACCCCCAAAGGTCAGGTACTGGAAGCTTGATCCTCTTCTTGTTGCTTACAACTGTCTATAAATAAATTGTCTCGAACAATTTTTGTTACTTAGCCTAAGAATAAAAATATAAAATAATTCAAAAAAAAAAAAGAAAAAGAACTAGGAGTTGTGGGTGTGACTTGGTGATTGCACGACATGTGTGTAATCCTGGCTTCCATCCTTAGCACCATACAAAACTGGGCATGAGAGCCCATAGGTCAGTTGGGATACATGACCCTCTCATAGAAAGAAAAGAAGAGAGAGAGGAAGGAGGGAGGGAGGGAAGTGAGAGGAAGATGGGAGGAGAGAGGGTGAGAGAAAGGTTGGATTTATCATTTTGTTTTGTTTTGTTTTAGTCTGTCTGTTGGTTTGAATGCAAATGAGGGTGTTGTTGCACCTTGTCAAGATGAGGTCATTTCACACCCAAACTTCCCGTAAAGTTCTGATATCGATGCTCTTCATTTCTCTCGCAATCATGACAATAGAAAAAAATCAGAATTTTAATGAGTTGGGTGGTGCCTCTTACTCTGGCCTCCCATTCACAGAGCAGAAATTTCTCCTGGAAGATGACTCTAGATTATTCTGTAGGGCCAAGGTGCCCAGAGCTCGGAAACTTCTCCATTTGGCAAAGCAGCCCCATCAGTCTGAAACAAGTGCTGTTGCTGGCAGTGTTCCCTTGTATGGGGCCAAGCCTGTCTCCTGGGAACTTCCTGCTCTTTGATCCCGGCCCTGGCTTTGGACCATGTTCAGAAACAGCCACTGTGTCGTCTCCATTCTAGACAAAGGTCTTGATTTCTTTAGTTGTGTCTTCTCTGACTCAGTCTTTATCATCAAGGTCACAAAATTTGAATCCCACGACCACTTTCACATGGAAATTTCCTTCGATGAGTGTATGGTGGCATGTGGCTACTCTAGCACTTGGTGGGTGCTGGAGGAGAATTGGTTTAGCATCATCTTTGGTTACACAAGGAGTTCAAGACCTTACCTCAAAAAAAAAAAAAATTGATGCCCATGGCCTACGCCACCTCATGGGGCCACAGGAACTATGCATGGTAAATCAGAGAGCCATGCTGAGCCAGCTCCGCCCTTCACTGACCAAAGCTGGCCCCGACCCTCACAGGAGAGCTGACCCCTGTACTTGGAGAGATGGCCGTGCCCCCACCACAGGAGGGGAAGAACTGATCATGAGGACATGGCATAGGGAACCTGGCTCTACCCCCTCGTCTAAGTCTGGTCAGCGAGGCTACCACCTAGGCCCACAGCAGGGTCTTGGGTTGGCCCACCCTAGCATCTACCCCATCTTGGACCAGCTGGAGCCATTGAAAGGACTGGTCCTGTGGAAGGATACCCACAGAATCTCCAAGACTCTGACTGGCCGCAGGATGTCCCAGAGGAGTTCCCGAAAGGAGCCAGTGATGATGGTGGACCAGAAACCAGACGCCTTGAACCAAACCACTGACTCACTGCACTGAACATTTGCTAATAAAGCTGATTGGACAAATTATGTGACATTATGTGACACACTGCTCCCTGTGCCACCTGGATAATTGAAGAGGTGTGGGAGAGGCCAGAAAGATGGAGAAGGGAAGAGGCTTTGTGGGGTGGGGGGGGGTGTTTTGTCCTTGGTTTTGTTTGCTTGCTTTGGTTTGGTTTGGTTTGATTTTTTTAATTTTCTTTTGGGAGAAGCTGTAGGGGTAAAGGGAGGATATGGGGGGACTGGGAGATCATCAGAATTAGGATAGATGATGTGAAAGTCCCAAACAATCAATAAAGAAATTATGTTTAAAAACACATGAATATGCATATACACACATATTCGTACATATGCCTTTCTTCTGAAATAGGACACCCAGAATTAAGCACAGAGAATGCAGCCAGCCTCTAGCTTGGAAGCCACTCTGTCTACCCAGCATGTCACACTCAACTGCTCTGTCACCTGATGTTTTTACAGAGATTTTATCTCCATCTGATGTTTGATTAGCTTACTCTACTTATTTCCATAAGGTCTTGATTATTTGCAGGTTACCATTCAAACCCAAAAGATCCTCTAGTAACTATTTTATCTCTGTTACTCAGCATAGAAAATGTATTTTGTATCATTATTTTAGAAACAAAACTAACGAAAATACAATTGCTACCACCATAATATCCCCAGGTTTATTCATGACAGCAGGTCCAGGTTGATATATGTGTTCCCTAAATATATCATGTGGGCATTTGGCTCTAAGTGTTGAATTATGCCAGTTTTAACAAACGTTTTGAGTGCTGTTTAATGAATAGATATTGCACTTGCAGGCGTGGGAGCGAATTCAGACTCCCTTGGAAGTAGAAGATCATGAGCCGCACAGGAATCAGCTATGCCAGCTTCATTCACAAAAAGCATCCTTGGTGTGTAATGGCTTTTGTCAGGAAGAAAGGAGAAAGCAGGAGAGGGGATGAGAGGGGAGAGGGGATAAGGCAGGGGAGAGAGAGAAGAGGAAAGAGAGGAGGGAAGAGGAACGGAGGTGGGGGGATCCCTTCATTAGTCTGGGGTCTGTCTCACTACCTCTGACTTCACGGTCACAAAGAAAAGGACAGGGAAAATAGAGCCCATGCGCGTGCGCACACACAGTGACTATGGAAGGTGTAAGGCATAGTCATGCAGAGGGTTAGAGAACCCTAGAAATGCCAATGTTTGCTGCTGTATCAGCCATCCATTGCCCTTTGCCCTTTTCAGGAGAGCTATGCTTTCCCGAAATAAGACAGAATGTCACCAGTCACTTCAAAATTCCGAGGCAGGCTCCGAGACAGATTCCTAACTTTTCTTTTAATTTCCAATGAATATAGTAAAGTGATTCTGGCCATTTTCTCTCCCTAGATTTCATTATTAAAAACTTTGAGTATTGAATGCACAGGCTGCATGCACTGAGACCCTGCTGTTCTACCACCTCCAGAAGTCCCTAAAAATGTATATTTTCATTAAAAGAGAGGGAGCTTTTGTCCTGCAGTTCCAAAGGACTGGACATTTTACAGGCACAGCTTGGAAAAGAGATGAAAACCTATGAAGGCAGAAATTGTATATGGGAAAGCAAAAGTTCAGTTACCTGGATCTTGTAAGTCCACCGCTTGCAGGAATCTTATTCTCAGAAGCCAAGAGAAATTCTACAAAGAGGACATAGGGGCTGGAGAGATGGCTCAGCAACAAACAGTGCACCCTGCTATTGCAGGGGCCAGGGTTCAGCATCCGGGGCCCACTTTCACTGCCTACCTCCAGCTCCACAGGGATTTGATATCCTCTTCTGGGCTCTGTGGGCACCTGCACACACATGCATATACCCTCCAGTTGGGCAGGTACACATATACACATGCACACATACATTTAATAATGTTGAAATAAACAAGTTTTTAAAAGAAAATATTAAACAACTGCTTAATGTATCTGCCGCTAAAGGAATTGCATATAAATGTGTCTACATTTTAATTACATAATTTCTTTGAAAGACCTAAAGCTGACAGTCCTGGACACCAGCATGGGGCTGTGGATGGGGCCCAAGGATAGAGCACCTGCTTCTTGTGCCCAATACTCCAGATTGACAGACCTCAGAGAAACTCTGGGTGTGCCTCACCTTCATCACAGAGTGGACACAGAGCTGTGGAATAGCCAAAATGTGAATTTAGGCTTAATGTACAAGGATAATTGTTGGGGGCACAGAGGCCCTTGTATTCACAGAGAAGCGCTAAGAGAACCAGGAATGTTCATCAGGCAGGGGTGTCTCCTCACTGGAGGAGATAAAATCAAACACCTACCTTCCATCCAGAAAGCTGAGACTAGATTTTGTTAACGACCTGGTGGCCTTGTTGCCATCTGGAGAGACAGACCTCACCCACCTTTGCTCTAGAGACCGCACCCTAACTCCCAAGAACGATTATCCCAGACTCTTTCCTCCCTAGACTGTTACCCATACTGAGGGAGGTGTCACCTATACTCTATGGCCTTCTGACCTCTGCTATCTGTCAAAGGCCACGCTAAATTCTAGACCTTTCTCCCATAGAACCCACCTTCACGGTCACGTGTACTTTGTAAAGGAGTCTCTACGTAGTCACGGCTGAAGCTTCACTGTGCAGCTGGAATCGGACTGGCTGCTGCCTGGAAACCTTTTCCCAAATTGGACTGTGTTTTCAGGATACCGGCAATGAACCGCCTGCCATTAGATTCCCGAAGTCTGATCCAGGTTGACAAGTCAGTCTGCACGGGGGTTTTTGTTCTCAGCTCTGTGGGCTTGCTTCCTGGCCTGGATACCAGCAGGGTTCCCCACAGATGACAAATTAGAGGAATATTTTTCTATTTGGGAAGGATGAGCTTCTGGAAAGGTTTGCACTGAAAACCTTGTAGCAACTCATTTTTTCCCTCGATGTTTTGAGACGGGCTCTCTTGTATCCCAGGCTGGGGTAAAACTTGACACACAGCTAAGGATGACCTTGGACTCCTGACCCTCCTGCTGCCGGCTCTCTTTTGTGTTCAGATTACAGGCGTGAGCCACCAGGCCCAGCTAGAGTGCATCACTTACGATCATGCTGTGGTGATCCCGTCTCTAACAGAGACACACCATCTAATTGTGTTTCACAAGTAATTTTTTTTCCTCAATGCAAGTCCTCAAAAGCATGATGGTAATTGTTCCAGTACTGAGCTCCACCACCAGCCCCAGGGCTTTGAATTAGGTGAGTTTCAAGTACGATTCCTGAAAAAAAAAAAAAGCCACTCCTTAGCTGTGTTCCTAAGGAGTCTTTTGCGCTGTCTCCTTTGCACGTACAGAAGGTCTTCAACACCTGACAAGAGGGCAGGGTAAAACCACAGCGTCCTAAACAATCAACGTGCCGAGAACACTCTGCCCCGAGACTTCCAGCATCTTGAATGCAACAAGGAAGCATTAACAACCAGTTACATCGACAAATATTGAACCGGAGGTTAGCATCCCTGGAAGCCCTGGAGCAGGCATCAGCTTATCTCCAAATGACCCACGGGGATGGAGGTGCCCAAGGAGTGACCTCTTCCGCCTTGTCGCCTATTCAACTCTTGGGGGGGGGGGGGATCCTGAAGGAACTGACTTCTGCCACATGGTTAAGCGCCTTGATCATTTCCAAGCCAGGAAATTCAAAATCAGCCCGTTGTCAATGGGTCTGACATGCATGTGGGTAGGGACACTGGCCCCAGACCTCGGGGACAGGAAAAACTCAGCCACAACAAAGCAGATCACCAGAGCTGAGGATATGGGTGGTGGAAGACATGGGTGGTGGGGGCACTTTAATGCCAGCCCTGGAAAGCTAAGGGAGGAGGGTCGCTAGCTGGGGTGGGAGGACAGCCTAGACTACACAATGGGATTCTTACCGCCCCCCCCCAAAAAAACAATCCAGCCAAGGTCAGGAAACCTAGGACGAAGTTCCTTCCACGACGCTGCTTTAAGAATGATACTATTGTAGCAAAGTGCTGCCTCAGCCTTTTGCTGCCTCAGACGCTGCCGCTCCTGCTGCAGCAGCAATTCCAGGAAGATTCGGAAGGAAGAGCTGAAAGGGCTTTTAAGGTCCCGGAGACAGAAGGACAATCAACAGTATCCTCGATACTGAATAGCCCCCCCCCCCCCCCCCCCCCCAGTGAATATTCCATAAGCCAAGGACCTCACAGATGGCTTCATGTGAAATATAAAATGTGTTTTTGAAAACATTGTATCCCCTAATAAAGGTGTTTTGATTATTTTAAGACTCAAGAAAAAGTCGTCCTGGGCATGGTGGTACATTGTGCGCTGTAATCACGTGTGCCTTTTAATCCCAGCATTTGGAAGACAGAGGTCTGAGGATCAGGAGTTCAAGGTCATCCTCAACTCCATTGCAAGTTTGAGGTGAGCCTGAGCCATATGAGACTCTGTGTCAAAAAACAGAGAGGTGGGGTTAGGGAGTAGAAAGAGAAAGAGAAAGGGGGGAGTGTCGCCAAGACCTTGAACTTCTTCAATTAGTAACATGGACAAGACTTTTTTCCACCTAATGTCAAGAAGAAGAAGGAGGAGGAGGAGGGAAAGAAGAAGAAGGAAGGAGGAGGAGGAGGAGGAGGAGGAGGAGGAGGAGAAGAAGAAGAAGAAGAAGAAGAAGAAGAAGAAGAAGAAGAAGAAG